>LCZG01000130.1:0-10200 GCA_001483325.1 Huntiella savannae
CCCGCAATCAGGGGAAGAGAAGCTTGGGCACTAAATTTCAAGTGTGACAGGACAGCTACAGCATCCGATCTTGCAAAACTCCATGACGAGGCTGATAAACAAGCTTTTGGAGAAGGGTTTGTAAAACAGAGGTAACCTGAGAACTGTTGGTTATAAATATGTCCTTGTTTCTGGTCATGTGATCAACATTGAAAACTTTTAGGAAATTCTCCCGTGTAGAGTGGTGGCGATACTTGTACATATAACATTGAGGAAGGGAGTAAAATGCAGGGAAGAATTGGTACGTGGCGTCCATAGATAGCAAAGACCCTAATGGCTGCCTGTACTCGGCGGTTGGACTCACTGTAACAAAAGCCTTGGCCAAATTATCAGACGATAGACAACCGTTCGGTTGACGCCGTTCATTGACAAAAAAATAATCTGCCAGCGAATTGGAGCAGAATCAGCAACGCATTGCTGAACCCCGGTCCAGACCAGACCAGGCGGCAGGACGTACATTCGTGCATCATGACGCAAGAATGCGAACGTGAAAAAGATAACCCTATCCGGAATAGAGCAAAAGAGCTTGTTTTTGTTCTGGCGTTTCCTGTTCTTTTCCAGAGTGTCCACTAGAATCAGCCCCTGTACTGAAAAAATGTCCGCGCCATCTGGAGGGGGGGCGCTAAAACTTATTTTTAGTTGTCCAACAACCGGCTGAAGCGCTGAACTGATCTGATGTTAAGCTTTATGGAGGGTCATTGCTGATTAGGTGACCTATACTGCCTACGGTTGTACACAGACAGATGCTGTTATGTGCTGTGTAAATTTGGTATTGCAAGCTTTTCAACCCCTCTTCTCATCCTAAGAGCTTCAAAACATCACATTCCATCTGAATCTGCACAGCATTCTGTGCCATATACTACACTTTTGACCTCTTTCTGGCCTTCTGGCGAGATAATTCCTTGGCCCCATTAAAACCGACAGTGAAAAGCACCCACCTAGTCACTGCAACATCTGCTTCGACTATTCTAGTCCATGTATTGCGTCTGCTGCGTCTTCTCTTAGGCCCACTCGTCTGCTCACTCTCAATACCCCCATATTCAGTCCCACATCATCCTGTCCTTGTCCTATCCTTCTCCAAACCCTCCAAAACTTCATCTTCTCCTTTAATCCCATCTGTCCCAAATCGCATTACCGCGACTACCTATTTCCACCACACAAAATACCGCCTCTGCAATAATCATGGGTCAGACTCTTTCTGAGCCCGTCGTCGAAAAGGTAAGCTTGTCGAAGTTCTTGCGTTGGAGTGTCCATTGTCCCAAGTTATTGTCTCGACAATATCCCGCCAAACGCCACGCTTATCGCCATCGCTGCCACGGTTTTGGCTACGGAATTTTTCTTGTGGTCTTTCGAAAGTCTATTGCCCCGCGTTCCTTACAGTCTTGATCACCTGTGCTCTTGATCTGCTCGTCATCTACCCCGCGACAAACGGAATGTCATATTTCACCAAAGTTGTACTACCCCGGCTTGGAACTTCAACATCTTCCATCATCCAATGTGAGGAATGGGCCCGCGGGACAAGTTGCTACTCTCGACATATTGAACAACTATCTGCTTGGCTTAGTCCATAGTCCGATGCATTTCTGAAACCCCGCGCCATAATCTTGCTCATGTTTCCTGCTACGGCTCGACTGTTCATCTACAATATCGACCTGACGAGTTGCGTCTACTGGGTTCGCGCAGTATACCCCAGGAGACATAATTTATACAATTGTGTCTTGTCTCAGCTAGATACATTGTATGAAGCACCTCGTCGACTGTCGTCATAATACCCATTGTCCAAGTTGGAATCGCGCATGAAAATTTCAACGCTATGCAAGCTTCTTTGGGTGCCTGTGCGAACCATAACCCCACTGGTCCTTGCCCCCCACCAACCAAACAACCATGGCTGTTTTGTTAGCCACTGGGATTTGGGGTCGAAAGGAGCCTGGTTTCCCGTCATCGCTATGACGTATAGGGCCGCGGTTGTGCTTGAGGCTTTTGTACCGTCCAATCTCTGGTGATTGTATCTGGCAACGAGCGGGGTGTCATCCTACAATCCCACCTTAAGGATAGCCGAAGATCTCGGATGCAGCAACGCCGCTGGACTTATCTCGGAGCCCACAAGACAATGCAAATTAGACAAGACACGCGACATGAACGACATGGACATGATTACACAAGAAACTCATCTCCTTGATAGAATACTAACCATAATTATGCGCAATGTAGACGTCGGAGAAGGGTGAAAATGCCAACTTGTTTTACGGTGTCTCTGCCATGCAGGGCTGGCGTATCAGCATGGAGGATGCCCATCTTAACATTCTCGATCTCTTGAAGAAGACCGGTGCTACTGTCGAGAACACCGATGCCCCCCAGATGTCACTTTTCGGTGTATTTGATGGTCACGGTGGAGACCGTGTCGCTCAGTTCACTGGCGAGAACCTCGACGGCATTCTTGTGAAGCAGGATGCTTTCAAGAAGGGCGAATACGGCAAGGCTCTGCAGGACTGCTTCTTGGCTACTGACCGCGCTATTCTCAAGGGTAGGTTGATTTATAGGAATTGCAAAGTATACGCCGAGTTTGATCTGACCTATTGATTTCTCTCTTTAGATCCTAAGTACGCCGAAGAGGTTTCCGGTTGCACTGCCTGTGTCGCTCTTATTGTTGGAAAGGAACTCTACGTTGTAAGTACCATCGAAAGTGACTGAATGAATGGCCTTTGGGCACGACTGGCTGACTGTAATCTTACTTACTTGTATTAGGCCAACGCTGGTGACTCTCGCAGTGTTCTGGGTATCAAGGGTCGCGCTAAGCCCATGTCCGACGACCACAAGCCAACGCTTGAGAAGGAGAAGGCGCGTATTTCTGCCGCTGGTGGTTTCGTCGACTTTGGCCGTGTTAACGGTAATCTTGCTCTGTCCCGTGCCATTGGTGATTTCGAATTCAAGAAGAGCGCCGATCTGCCCCCTGAGCAGCAAATAGTAACAGCCTTCCCCGACATCGAGGTGCACACTCTTACCGACGACGACGAGTTCTTGGTTATTGCTTGCGATGGTGAGTTTGAAATACTCACATGATGTAGTGCTAGGCGAGTATTAACCCACATATGATTATAGGTATCTGGGATTGCCAGTCCTCTCAAGCCGTCACTGAGTTCGTCCGCCGTGGCATTGCTGCTAAGCAGGATCTCGAGAAGATCTGCGAGAACATGATGGACAACTGCCTGGCTTCTAACTCGGAGACGGGCGGTGTTGGTTGTGACAACATGACAATGTCAATTATCGGTATCCTCAACGGAAAGACAAAGGAGGAGTGGTACAACATGGTTGCTGAGCGGGTTGCTGCTGGCGATGGCCCATGTGCCCCGCCTGAGTATGGTGAGTTTCGCGCCGGGCCTCAATAGGAGCCGAGGACACGTGTGCCGTGCTCTGTGCCATGACCCCCAATGAGGCGTCTGAGACTGGTTTACTGACGCGGTGTGACACCAACAGCCGAGTTCCTCGGGCCCGGGGTCCACCACGGCTACGACGAGTCGGAATCTCAACTGCAGAGAGGAGGGCCACGGATTGGCCTCCAGCACTACCCCGGCCGTATTATCTTCTTGGGTGATGGTAGCGAGCCCGAGGCTGGTGGGGAACACGAAGATGTAGACATGTTTGATACTTCAGAGGAGGAGGAAAAGGACCTGGCTCAACAGGTGCGGAAGGGTGATGGGTCGAACAGAACGGCTGGTGCTCCAACACATGAGGACCCAGAAACTAAGGGTGCGTCGGGAAGTAAGACTACATAGGGTGTTGGGAATGACTGGGTTGTGTTAGAGGGACTGCCTGATGATACTGGTGGCATGTCTCCCGATTAAGTTACGACTAAAGTCGGAGGATGGGAGTACCGATGGACAAAGATAATGAGTTGGCGGATGTGGATTTTTTTTGTTTCATCATGTTTAGCGGTTAGGAAGATATCTTTGGGTTTTGACATTATTGCAAATGGACTTGTTTGATACCAGCAATTATTTTTGGAGTATTATGGTACAGGGTAGTAGTATTACATGTAAATTGTACAATGGGGGTGGTGGGAGTTGCGACAATAGAATGTCACACCGCAGGAAAGGTTTGTGTAACTAATCAAGACCTCTTCGATTTGGTCGGTTTTGGCTTCTTCAACGACTTTCTCAAACCCAAGTATCTCTGAATAGGGATCTTCAGAGTAATGATAGGTTTCCGGGATTCCAAACTCCCTTCGCCCACAGGATCCACCAATGGAACCTCAATCACAAGATGATTTTGGTTAGGAGGTATCTCAGGCAGAACAGTGTTATCCAAATCCTCAGTAAATATAAGTCTCCGATCCCACTGTCCAGCTTCCCACATAACCTTGCTAAAAGACTTGGCCGGGACTAACCGACGACCATTATATTCGACAAGCTTATCGATACAGTGGACTAAAGTGGCACCTAGTTTCCGCGTTGGCGCGATGATGGGTATTGGGGCGCCTTTGGGGAGCTCGGGAAATGAGGCGTTGGGGTAGATTTCCATGGTGGGGTGGGATGTGGCGAGAGTGTCGTTGATGGCGGTTCGGAAGGGCTTGTGGAGAGGCGCGGGGATGAGAGGGGGGTTGGCGAAGGTGGTGAGGGGCCGCGAGGGGTACAGATTGGGTTTGTAGACGAAGCCGGGGTATTTTAGGTCGAAGGAGGCGATGAGGCGGAGGGGCCACGAGGTCTTTTGGGAGAGAGCGGCGTAGAGGAATGTGACGGCTTGGGAGTTGGGAGATTGTTGGGCGCGGAGATGCTTGTATAGTTGGGTGTAGGAAACGGGTTCTAGTAGGGCATGGGAGGAGTCGGCGAGCGTGAGAATCCGGTGGTGGGCGTTCCGGATCTTCATGGTGCGGGTACGTGATGTTAGGATGTTATAGATCATGGGGTCCCGTGAGTATATCGCCGGAAGAGCCTTGAGAAGCGGCGTGACCACGTTGAAGCGGTTGATTAGCACGGCGGTGGATATTATTTGGCGGACGGCATAGGCGGAGGGCCAAGATGGGCCGTAGAGGGTGGAGAGGTGGGCGAGGAAGGCTTGGGGATTCTCGGTGAGGAGGGGGGATGTAGTGGGGGTTGTGGAAGCTTCTTTGGTTGAGACTTGGGGGGCGGTTAGGCGGGTCCAGGGTTTCCGGTCGGCTGTGTCTTCGCCTACGTTGCCTGTTTCATCGGTGCCCTCTTGTGGCTCTTCTCGGGTCTTGGAGGCTACTCCCGCTTCGTCGACAGTTCCTTGGATGTCCCGCTTCATGGAATCATCGTAGGACCCGTCACCGACTAGAGCACGGTAGGTGTCGAAAAAGACCATTTCCTTGGCAACTGTCCGGAGTGCTCGTGAATCATACAGTAATCCCACCTCATGCATAGTCTGGATGATGGTCCGTTTTGCCCGTTCATGTTCAACTAGACGGAGCATGAGATACCATGTTTGGAGATTCGGCTCGCAGTTGTGCTGTTTCATGAGTTCTCGGATCATATCGAACTTGCGGATATCTCGCTCGCGAACGGCGGCTTCTAGGAAGATGTTGAAGATGTCGGTGTCGGGGACCATGTCTGATCGGACGAGATGTTGCATGAATAGACGCATGTGTTCCCAGTGTGGTTGGCCGCAGCGAAAAGCAGAGTATAGCGCGGTTTTGAAGGCGAGGAGAGTTAATACCGGGGTAGCCGCTTCGTCGGTGAGAGCTAATGAGATTAGCCGGAGACGGGTCTCATCACGGGTGAAGGCGGATTGATAGTGGATGAAGGTATCATGTGGGGACATTTCTGCGCGTTGAAGATCCGAGATATACCGGAGGAGAGACTCGGGTGTCCATTCGTCAGGTTTGGTGATGACTTGCTCGAAGGGCTTGGTTATTGTGAATTTGTGGGTATATGAAGGGACGTGATCTGGCCGTTCACCATAGGCTGTTGTATACCGTTTTGCCCCGGCCATTAACTCCTCGGCTTCCTCTGGTTGTGCTGGCCACACTTTAGACCGGGCGGAGTCACCCTCGAAGTTGCCAAAGTAGTGACCTAACGCACGGATGGCGGATAAAGCCAATTTGACACTTCGGGAGTCTCCGGATAATACCGCAACGGCAGTGTGTGTGCCGCTTTTTACGTATAGATCAATGGAGCAGCCGGTCGTTGTGTGTAGCATCCACATGCCAGTGTCAATCCCGTTCAACAGTTCCTTCGCTACCCGCATGCCCATGGCGATTGTCGCAACGCCACCTTTCCACTCCGTTCGGGTCGGCGTACTTGCTTTTAACATGGTAACTACGCTCATCCAATGCGGCACTTCCCGTGGCCTTCGTCCCAGCATGTCTCCCACCCATTTCGCTTGCTGATCCAAGAATAGTTGTCGGGTGATGTTCCTCTGCGCGCGCACCATGGAATGTCTCCTTGCCAGATGATTCCGGTATTTATATATAGGCTCCACAAGGACTAATCTATCCGGCGTGTTCTGGTGCACAAAGTATTTCTGTAGTAAAGCTGACGGCAGATATGGTGGTTTTGTCGGCCGGGTCAAAGTAACCGGGGTTGGACGGGACGGCGGGACTCGGTTCGTGCGGATGGTCGGGATGGTATGGATGTCGGGCATGTCAGGGGGTGGTCGTGGCTGAAAGCGGGTCGAGTGGCGACGATGTTGTCCGGCGATAGGGAGCCGGCGCGGCCCCGGACGACATATTGTGACAAAGGTCATACCGGTATGGCCAGGAAAGGGCGGAAAGAGACGACGGAAGGAGAAACAAAGGAAATAGAAAGAAAGGGCCGGCGTCAAGTCATGTCCTCGTAAACTGTGATTATGAATGGTCTTGAGGTGCAGGATGGCCAAGTTAGACAAATTCTCCACTGTAAATTAATGCTGTGAATGTCAAAATCGTCACTTCCGCCTCCGGTTTAGAGTCGTTTTTTTTGGTTTGGTGGGCACCTGGCGGGGGTGTTGGCAGCTGGTGGGTTGCACTTATTCCTTTTTGGGAAATGCCCGTTTGGGTTTATGGGCTGGGGTTGACGAAGCTTGGGCGCATATTGGGGGTCTGACTTATACAGAAGTGAGTTTGGCGTCTAATTGCGTCTGTTGGTAGATGAGATGAGATCTTATAGAGTAACTGATGTTACATTGTAGTTCTTCTCGCGTACTACTTAAGTTGGGAGAATAGATTTATCTTGACGTATATTTGGGAGGTTCAATAAGAATAATCCACAGATTTACTTTGTGAGGGGCGCTACCGAGTACATTCATGTTTTCTGTCGTCATAGATTTAGGCGACCAGAGATATATTAATTCGTAAATGAACTGGACAACAAAGTCCGTGTCAAAGTCAACATATTCAGACTACCGGTAGAGTCTTCCTGTCAAGTGGTGCCTGGAGACAATGATGGTTACCAGGGTGGTCTCGACAAACGATTCTGTTTGAGAGTGGTCTCGACCAACGATTATGTTCGATTGATCGGATATGGGCGTTGATGTCCCGAGCTGCCGCCTAACCATTGTGATAGACGGGTGCCTAACATCTTGGGTATATAGTCTCTCCCGATCTCACGCTTTCTGGTTTCCTCTCTTCTTCTTTTGGATAGATAACTGATGGTACAATACCTAAACTACAACCAATACAACTATCTTGACCTCCTCATAATACTCTAACGTCCACGACGACCCTCACACTTTGGCACTTCCCATACGCCCTCTTTCCTCAAGAGATGCCACCCAATAGAGTTCGCATGAGTAGGGACATGTTAGAATGGAGGCCACCAGAGGTGCGGCGGTGGATGAGCGTGGTTACCATGCTAAAATACAAAAACTCGTGATTGACCGTACATTGTGCACTGTCCAGTGATATGCACATCACCCTTTCAGGCTGAGGCCGCGAGTTCACTGACTTTTAAACCCCAAGACGCCCTGGCACTGTCACGGAACTGCCGATATGTGGAAACTTTCGCTCCTCCGCAGAGAGTATGGGTAGACTATACAGAGAAAATACCTCCCCCCGCCAACATATATACATTACTGCGTACATAGTCCTGTGGTATATTTGTTGCCCTCACCTCACACCGCACCTTACTGACCCAACTACAAAGCTTGCACCTACCTCAAGATGTCATACATGACCTCCGCGAAGCCTAGCTCCTGGAAACCACCTGTAGGATACCGCACCAGCATCAAGTCTATCTCCTCATCTAGTCCTACTTCACCCTCGCTCATCCATCACTTCATGCCAAAACCTGTCTTCTCGATACGCTTGGTATGTCTCTCCTGATATACGTGGGCACCCTTGGGGCTGCTTGCGAGCCTCTACAAGAATGTTTAGTACAGCGTACCGCACGTAGTGAGACTTGGGTCATAGAATGCTCCACGTGGCTACCAGTTCTTACACAGCTCGTGTGAGCAATTAGCTCGGTAACTCTACAACTGTAGAATAAGATAAGGTACAAGTCAATCTATCTACTACGAAGGGCAAAGTATGATGTGCATGTAAGTGGGGGCTCAATATGTTACACTATAACAAGCTCCGCTCTCCATCCAGTAATCACTTGCGACTGGCGTATACCAACAAGAAACGCCATTTCCACGAACAGAACCTCACCTTGTGGAGTTGCATTTCGTACTACGAACGGGGTAAGGAATCCCTCAGCCAACACAACTTCGTCGCCAACTTGACTATATGAGCAACCGACGAATAGGTTACCATCCGATAGAATGCCAAGGTTATGACCAAAACGATGCAGAGACCATAAAATCGAAACGAGGCGGTGATCAACATCGTCATCCCTATACCTGTCGACATCCAAGTAATGATCCAAATCTTCCTTGAGACTTGATCTGAAAGGCGGAACATAGTTCAACCATTGAAGTAAAATGCCCCTCTTTGTATAATACGTCTTGCCTCCGCCGAAGCGTGCTGCCATTGCCTTTCTCAACTCGCTGTTGTCGATGTTTTGGAACACCTTTACAACCTTGGCTCGGTACATACACCGAGCGTACAGCTTTCCCCATCCTGGACCACGACGAAATGTTGTATTTTCCATTGTGTCAGTTCTTGTGCCCGCAAACTGTGGGATTTGGAGGTGATTGAAGTAACCGTCATAAAGTTTTGGAGGAGATAAGATGGTTTTGCCATATGGAACCCAGGATACCAATGTATCTGCTGCAGGTAGCCCCTCGGGAACTGGTCGTAATCCGTGATTCTCATGGGAAAGCTTATAGCTGCTCTTCGTGGTTTTCAGAGACGCCACTATGTGTTGGGCAATGTCCAAAACTACCTCTGTATCAGGTTTCTTGTAGTCAACAACTATTTCGAGATCTTTGTAGAGCCCGGCAAGAGAAAATAGGCGATCGCGATCTTGTCCCACCCGAAGCATTGCACATGAATCGCGATACGCAGAGGCAAAGTGAAATGTTTGGTTTGAAGCGAATTTTAACTGGGAAGTTACTTGGAATGAAGATGGGTAAGTGACAGCAGTGAATATCCCCTTCGGTAGAGGAAAAAGAGTCTCATTGAAACTCCAAGTATCTGGCAAAGACTCATATATGTCGTAAACATCGAGATCATCTTTGGACCAAAAGATTGCCTCGGTTATGACTAAAATACACCAAAGGGAAATCTTACATTGTCCATACAACAAGTAATCCGCTGTAAATCCCCGTATTTTGGGCCATTGTGCCTGCCGTCTTGCCAAAGGGTATTTGAATCGGTCCAACTCTTTGTTGAGTAACGGGAATAGTGCACGATACTCCTCACGGATGGCAACCTCTTGGATAATCCATGCGCGAGACCAATAGGCACTATCAAACACTGGACGGAGGTTGATCCAGTTGACGCTTGTAAAGGCTTTTACCAGTCGTCGCCGGGAATCTTGATCCTTGTCCCAATCCAATGAAGCCTGAAAAAGACGATCCAAGTCCCGTGAGATGTCGTTGATATCGGATTGAGCCGAACCAAGCCATGAAATCAACTGGTCTGCCTTTTCGTAAATTTGGCCCATCATCTGCACCTGGTGGGCCTTTTCTGCTTCGTCGACCTGATTGATACATAAAGCATCGATCCATAGGCGAATTGGCTTTCTCTTGTGACGTATGTGCCACAATGCAACCATGAGATTCTCAGTGATGCCGATAATTCCGGAATCAAGGTACATGGGATATGTGCCCTTTGGGGTGCCCCAT
>LCZG01000130.1:10280-30576 GCA_001483325.1 Huntiella savannae
GGCAATAGTGTAACTATTCGGATTTGTGCTTGCGGTTGATCTAACCGTTGATGGTTGTACGACAATGGCCCAAGTGGCCCGCGTATCTTGAAACCCATGCTAGGGGAGCCGGCTCGCGTGATCTTCCGGTGAGTGAATCGATATTCTTGCTCTTGTGGATTTCCACTCTCATCGTTTATCACTCTCGTGTCCACTATAGGAGCAAAGTCTTCATTATGTCCTGTAGGTACTTAGTATCTGGTATCTTTAAACAAGGTATCGACTGAGCAACACTCTGATCCCACTTGATGTGCGATATTCCTCGTTGCGCAAATACTACTGGGCATGCTTACAATATTCATTGGATTGTTCTTCGTTCATATAACCGATAGATTCCTGACCTGGCGGAAGACCCAAAGGGTATCGACAGAACACCATTTTGTAGATATTGTGTCTTGTGAGCTGGTGCAGACAACAGTGGTAGAGATTTCAGGAAACAAAATGTCGATGAAAGCATTCCATGAGACAATTGCAGAACATTTAATCTTGATGAGTTTGGGACCATCTATTTGTTCATGCCTGCAATTGTCCCCAGCCGTCTCCCGAGGGAGCCCCACAGTACTGGACTCAATCCTACGTTTTCGCCCCGTTGATATGGCCATGAATCACCCACACTCACGCCCAGCATTTATCTGAGGCTATCTGCGTCAATGATCTTCCATATGTGCATATGTCTGCTGACGTGGGTTGATATACACAGTAGATTAAGAGACAGCCATAAATGCAGGGAGTTTTGGGCTACGCCCAACCAGGGCTGACCAGAGATTGGTTCTATGTACAATGACGTCATTGTGTGTGTATACAGATGTACACAAAACTTCCACCTTCCTCAAAATGCCATACATGACCTCCGCGAAGCCTAGCTTCCGGAAACCGCCCGTAGAACACCGCACCGGCATCAAGTCCATCTCCTCATCTAGTCCTACCTCACCTTCGCTCATCCGCCGCTTTATCCCAAAGCCTGTCTTGCCGCTTCTTCGCATTCCTCAAGAACGGTAGATAGTGGCCCTTTAAGTTCAACACAAAGTAAACGGAACTGAGACCTCTGATATCGTTGGACAAGTTACCCTTGGTACTCAATTGTGGTCTAGTCGGCTTGTCAAAGGTTGAAGATAGAGTCAATGCAACCGTTGACTTTCTCAATAATAATAGTGTTGACCATACTTATAGGATTGGTATATAATATGTACTCTACGTTTCGGGTAAGAGCGGGGCATATTTTCACATGTCGAAATCTTGTCTCACTCGAGAAGATGAATCCTTGTCGGCGGCCAATAGGGCTAAAATGTGTACAAGTAGCGCACAAAACAGGTAAGACACTTCCCCACCTCAAGTGCGGGGGATATTCATGCTAGCAAATACGTCATTGGATGTCACCACTGAATTACGACTATAAAAGCCACTAGCATCTGCCGCCTCCATCACTCCAGAATTACCTCCGTACCCACCACACATGGGCCACCTCCACCCAGCTCATACGGGGCCTCCTCCGCTGCAAAGGCCTCCGCATTCTGCTCGCCACAGGCCGGTACACTACCTCCCTCACATGGAACCACGCCACCACCGCAATCACAGATACTCGCGGCCCTTTATCCCTCCCCATACTCTTCAATATTCTCAGCAAACTTGGTGGCCGTTCTCCGAGCCTTGTCCCTTTGACACCAATCTGTCGTTGTGAAAAGGTGGATCTACGTGATAAGTAGGGCATGGTGAGGATATAGTAGGAATGGGCTCCATCGGTGAGTGGGTATTTTCGCCCACAACGGTTTTCATATACTCTTCACAGTCTTGGGTTCATGGAACCTAGCGTCCTTATTCACAGCCCACCCACTCCATACGGTCCTCCACCTAAGCGCGTCAAAATGAATCCTGACACACCACCTTCCACCAATTGCCAGTCTCCTCCTACCACTCCCAGCATAGATGCCTTGCTGGCAACCATCGAGCGGCTCACCGCCCGCATCGTGACGGATTGGGAGGCATCAGCATACCACTGCGCCAAAAAGAAGTGGAACCTTTGGACTTTGTTACTAGTGCTCTTCTATCATGGTCTATATAGGAGGTAGTTCCTTATACAGTGAGAAGAGGTCACAGTGAGTAGCCATCAGACAGGGCAGAGGCTGACACCACCACGTCCGTTCCCACCCACGCATTCACTGGATTGCCCACCTTTGATCAGATCAGAACCGCCAAGTTCAAGATCGAAGTGCGCGATCGTCTGACGTCACCTCAGACTTTGGGTCAATGGCTGCTGAAGGTGGATCAAGCTCTTTTCCGGCTGGGTTTAACCAGAGACACTGTTGACCAGTGTGACTCGATGGTCAAGAGGTTTGTGTTCGCAGAGATTGTGGACACAGTCGACCCTTCGGTAGCCAATCAGTTTGCCTACCTTGGGGCCACGGAGCCTGGTGCCTTTGTGCGCCAGTGCATCGGGTATGTCAGGTCGTTGGTGTCGCCATTTATGGTGTCCAAGAATATTTCTGAGTTCAACGTCAGAAATGGTGAGACCTTGTCTCAAGTGATGCTTCGGCATTCCCAGTTGATCTCTTTGGCCGCTGCTTGTGAGATTCCGGTTACCGAGATTGACAAGATCACCTCCCTTCACAGGGCGGTCACCACGATGTTTGAGGACCTGAACGTCGCCATTCTTTCTGCTCCGCAGAACTATCTTTCTGTTTGCGAGCATATTCGCACCCAGGCCTGCTTGGAAAAGCACAAGCAACCATACCGCCGCCCCTCAAGCAATCGGCCAGGGAACAGAAGATACAACCATAACCATCGTTCTTCCTCCTCTGATGCTTCTTCATCTTCCGAATCTTGTGAGACTTGTGGGCGCAAGAGCCATACCGCCAAGGACTACCGTGCGGTGCGCCACAGAGACGGTCGCATTCTACGACCTACCAAGATGATGTCGACTCGCCGTCAGTGCCGTACGAGAGGCAGAATATATTAGGAGAGAGGGAAAGAGGAAGAGTTTTACATTAGACATCTAATAAACCATCTTGTCTAACCTATTTCACGTCTCAGCACAACACTCACAGAGTGCCAGTTGGGTATGGAGATGTGTTAGCATGGTGACCACTGCTCATGGACTGGGAGGCATCAGCATACCACTGCGCCAAAAAGAAGTGGAACCTTTGGACTTTGTTACTGGTGCTGTTCTATCATGGTCTATATAGGAGGCAATTCCTATACAGTGAGAAGCGAACACTTAGTGAGCAGCCATCAGACAGGTCAGAGGCTGACAGACGGGCGCCTCATATCTTGGGGATATAGTCTCTCCCTCTCCCCCTCTTTCTCTCTTCTTCTCTTTCTCTTCTATGGGAACTGATCCAACAGTAACTGAACGGCAACCAATACAACTATCTTGACCTCCTCACAATACTCTGGTATTCACGACGACACTCACACTTTAGCATAGAGCCAACTATTCTAGCTTCAACGACAAGCCTACAGTCCAGATCTCAATCCAATTATCAATATTCAGACTCTACTTAAATAGAGAGTCGCCGAGGAGTTAGTTCGTGTGCCACTGGGAATGCGATAGTGTCATAGATGGGGAAATTAATAAACGGGTCGGGAGAGGATGACGAGTTAGTTCCATGTTGATGGGAGACGGAGGCGACATAGTCGAGGAGGACCACGCATGTGCTGCTTGGAGGTGGCCCATGTGTGGTGGGTATATAAATTAAAAAGATTGTTTAACAATAAGCTTATCATTGAAACTGGATATGTACTACATCATCAAGAGATAACCCGAACCATCTACACTAGTAGGTAAATGTTCAAATCACCAAATACATCAATGGTAAGCCAACCTTCATATCCGAGATGCCACAAATAGGAAACTCATGTCTGGAGATGATCCATGAACCTCCCAAAGACATGCATGAGGGCTATCAAGCTATAGCCCATAACCCGTCAACTTCCTACGACCTGAGAAACTCGGTTATCACTGAGTCAAAGAACCAACACATTCTTCATTACTGGCAGCAGATAGTCTCGGTTACACAACCAGCCATATTATCCTCCGGGGTTCAGTGGCACAATACCCACGAGAGCTCTAGTAGTACTTGTCGTATCCAGACATACCACTTTTTTCAAGTATGTTAGTGTGGTCATTTAAATTAGTCCCACGTATATTTCAACCTTACGTAGTGGAAGTTAATAAAAGATGCCAGTAGTCATAATTCATTGCAATATCAGTTAATACAGATAATCACGTCGTCCCCTTCAAATCATCTTCCTCGCTATCTTCATCCAAAACCACCATATCCGGAATATCACACTCATGATCATCTCTCCGCATACCATCAATATCTCCCAAAGAATCCCCTAATCTCCTCACATCACTCCAATAAGCCAACTTCTTAACCTCCTCCTCCGCATGCAACTTAGTTGCCTCCAAATACTTGACCCTCTTCTGTAAATGGGCGCGTCTACCCTTATTTTCCAACGTCGCCTCCATCTCAGCCAACTCTTTCTCCGCCCGCTCGGCTGCCTCAGCCAGCTGCTGCAGTAAATGCGTGCGAGAATTCTGGAACAGGAAAAGGGACATGATTTCATGGATATTGTCTTGGAGATGTTCGAGGTCGTCTAGGGCGTTCTTGAGGTAATTCTCCACCGCCTCGTGTCGTTCCCTGTCAACACGAAGAGCTCGTAGGACTTGTATGAGGAAATGCACATTGTAGATTTCAACCTTGTCCAGCTCGTCAACATCGATACCCAGGTCGGCCCGGCTTAATCTTGACGCTGTTGCCATGCTGTGACGACCGCGAGAGGCACTTCGACTGTGGCTGTAGCTAGGGCCACGGCTATGGCTTCCTGCGCGACTCCCGGCCGCACGGCCTCCGCTGTAATGAGCTTGGCCAGCAGGACTGGGACTCCGACCATCTCTTGAAACTTCACCGGAAGCACGTCTAGACCCAGGATACTCCATTCCCGCCGGAGTAGCCGGTGACGCAATGATAAGCCCCGTCAACCCATCACGTCTCCGTTCTCTTTTCCTTGTCCATGCTCTTCGTCTGACAAACGAGCAGTACCATTTCGGTCCATGCCAACTAAATGCATCAGAGAACATAAAGCTGTATTCCCAACCTTCTTCATCGCTGTCGATAAGACTGTCGTGGTTGACTCTCCATTCTGGCCATACCCATTGCCATGAGGGGTCGGGTACTTGTGCTTCGCGGGGTGCTGTAAGACTAGGTTTGTGGAAGGCATTCGTCCATGGTGGGGGGTCTAGGTTTCCCAAGGCTTTAGCTGAGAAAAGTGCAGATCCGCAGAGAAAGAGGCCGCGCTGGTTTTCGTAGAGAACGTCAATTACCCATTCGTGATCAATAGGATGAGTTTGGTTTGTTGGTGTAGGTTGTATGATCGGCGGGGTATGAACTCCCGGAGAAGAAGGTGGTACTATAGGTAGAAGATTAGTCATGGTACAACAGTTGGAAAGCTTAAAACTCTCACCATCAACCTCCACATTTGGAATTTTCGGTCTACTACTTCCCACGGAGCTAGACCTTCTCCGCGTCTCATCAACTGACAATCTAGCAACCCCTCTCACCTCCGTCTTCGTATTCGCCACCACCAAATGCGCCCCTTCATTCGGCACAGCCATAACATATTCACCGCCCGCCGATCCCGCCGAAGGCACCGGTAATATACCGCCGCCACCCAACGCCGCTCCCGTCCCACTCATACTCATCAACGCAGACGCTATCCGCGGTCTCTGCGCAGCGTCCTTATTTCTCCCCATGCTCCATCTCGACGGAGTCGGCGGGTCAGTCGGGCCCGTCGAAGGCCCGGGAGAAGGGTCGAGAGGTGCAGGATCGGTAGTGATATGTTCAACGGGCGTGGCTTCGGGGATAGACGGCATTTCCTCAAGATGCGACGAGAGCGCATTGTCGACGGGGGAGAGAGTGCGGTCGATTGTTTCTTGGTCTACAAGGCTGATCTCATGGTCGTAGTCAGTGTCTTTGAGCGGTGCGACGCGACGAGAAGATTGTAATCGGGAGGGCATTTTTTCTGTCTACACGGGGAGTTTGAACTCAAGTGGATATTCTAAGACACGACAGGAACAAGCAAAGACAGCAGCCAACTCAAGCTCGATATAGCAGTGCGAGATGATGATGTCATCTATCCAGACCCATGCATTTCACAGCGCAAAGGAATTTCAGATGCTCAAAAGGAGATAGAAGGTGATTAAAAAAACGACTGCTTAGGTATGTATACACCAGCAAGCGCAAAAAAGCCGAAAGCAAATCGTCAAAATCACCTCCCTTTCCAAACTCCCAATCGCGCAAGCTACAAAAAAAAGGCAGCTGCGCTGAAAACACAAATGTTCTTACTCCCTTGTAACAAACTACTTCCTCCAGACAAGGGCCTTTCCTTACTTGCCGTCCCTACTCGGTATGCCGTGCCCCACACCGATAGACTAAAGCGGAAACACGGCACAGTAGCAAAGGGGGCATTGGCAAGTGTATTCACAGCGCGGAATTTCGTTGGCACATAGACGCCACATGCGTCGGTACATGATCAAAATTACTTTGATGAACTGGACTGTTTGGAGACGTGAGTAACCCTAGTTCGCCATGTTAGCTATTGGGGTTTGACGGAAACGGTAATGGGCGCCGGGATTGATGCCGTAATGCGGATGGAGCTTAGTATGTCTTGGAAGTTGAGAATCCAGCCGTCAATGAGAACAGTTGCGGCAACATGTTGTTACTGTAGAATGTTTTCCTGGACCGCTTCCATATATTAAGAACAACGAATGATGGTAGCTTGAAAGACGCAAATCATACAGATCCGGTGATATGCAAGTATACTCATCACATACCGACCTATACCGTCCGCGGCACATCCCGCTCTCCACACAATCCGTACCCCGCCATACAGCTGATCCTAACTCGCCACCGTTCCGTTTCTCCATCTACTAGCGTATCTCCCGGCTATAAAACCCCACAAGCGCCCCCGTCCCAACCCATTTCTATCTTCACCATCATCATCATCATCTCCATCATCAAACCCCCACACAACCAAAACAATGTCTCAACAACGCAACCTCCTCCTCGGTATCACCGCCGTCGGTGGCCTCAGCTACCTCCTCTTCAACAACGGCAAGAACAAGAGTACGTCGTGACCTCTATAATCCTCATCCTCCCGTCATCCCGACCCGGCTTCGGCCCCATTTCTGTACACACAAACCAAGCTAACAATACCAGCCCTCCCCAACACCTCTGCCCAAAAAGACCTTAGCAACCTCGGTGCTCAAGCCGGCGCCAAGCTCGATGCCGCCGGCCACAAGCTAGACTCCACCATCGCCCAAAAACAAGCCGAGTTCGAGGAGACCAAGGAGAAGGCTGGCCATGTCCTTAACGATGCGCGCGATAAGACTCTCAAGAAGATTGATGAGTTTGATCGCAAGGTGGATGCGTCCACTAACAAGGCCAAAGAGTGGCTTGGTGGGAAATAAGTTTATCCTACGATAGGTTATACAGTAACAGAATCTTGATTTCTTGCCTTTGATTGTTCTTAATCATCCTTCCTCATCAATCTATTACCGCCAATGCTAACGGCGCCATGGGCGTCCGGTTCTGTGAATGTACATAAAATCTACCCTTCGACGACAACTCTAGCCGTTCAACCCACCAAAATAAAATAAAAACAAATGCCAATACAAGTCATTAAAGTCCCCATCACCTCACCTCAAATCTCTCCCCAACTCCCCATAGGCCCATTCGTAACAGGCTCCGCGACAACCGACCCCGACCCCAACGAGCCCCCAAGATCCCAATAATGCTTCGACGATGCACTGCCCCGTCTAGCCGACCGCCTAGTCCCCTGGCTCCGTACGGATCCATGATGTCTCCCCGCTCCAGCCCCCGTCATCGCCTTAAACGACCGTCTATCCGCCGGAATTCGGCCGCCAATAAGTGGATGCTGTTGGCGGATTCTAGCCGCTTTGGCTGCCGATTCCTGAGCGTTAAGTGGTCTGGTTGCCGTTTTCACAAAGGTCGTCGGTGCTTGCTGAGTTGCGGGAGAGCCGTTTACTGAAGAATTAGCCGAGTACGTGCCGTAGACGAAGCGAGAACGGAGATACTTGAAGACAAGCTTGATATCCAAGTCTTTCTCCCACTCTTCTTGCGTAAATTCCTGCTGGCCATGTGACTTTTGCACTGTCACCTTTTCGCCGGAGCCCGCCTTCCGAGACTGGTTCTCTTCGGGCTGTGGCGACGCCAGTCCAGAGCCTTGAAGCATGGCAAAGGACGGCTTAAACTGCAGTGCCGACTGTGAAATAGATTCCAACAGTGACAGTGCCTTCCGAGGAGCCGACGGGGTCGACGCCTCGGGAATTGCTTCTAGCCCTGCGTAAGGGAGGGGATCTTGTTGTACACGCTTGTAAGTCGAGAATGCGCCAGGATGTGGGTAGGGGGAGACGGAGTTTACAAATATACCGAGCTCCTTAGCTACGCCTTCAACCATGCGTAATTGCCAGGAGTCCTCTTTTGGAGTCAAGTTTTCCGCCTTATTCTTTTGATCCGATGCGCCGGGGTGTCCTGACGGAGATGCCGCGCGGGGGGTGGCCTGGGCCTCGTTTTCGTCGTCGACATATGTGTCGCCAAAAATGATAGCCAAGTCGTGGTCGCTAAGATCGAGCATGTCGCGAATTACCTTGTGCGTAATGCGATCAAGGAATCCCTTGGGTTGTTCGTCTGCTACCTCATCCACTGCCCGGTCGTCAACCGAATCGTCATGCCATTCCATATGCTCGGTCTCGTCAGCCTGTGTAGCCAGAGGGGCCGTTGATGGTTCTTCCTCGATAGCTTCTGATGCGATAGAGCCTTCGAATGCTTGCTTCTTGGTCCGTGTGGTCGAATTTGCTGAAAGTCTCCGTTGCCGTCTAGTCTCCTTTTGTATCTCCTCCAGAAGAACTCTACTATGTTCCAGGCGCCATGCCTCAATGCGCGCACGACGTTCGGCAGCCTCCAGTTCTTCTGGGTCCATCAGAAGCTCTGATTGGATCTTCTCAAGACTCTCCCGGGTGTTTTGTATGCTATTTGGATTGAATTGCTCAAACGCATAGAGCTGATCTTGTGTCTGGCGGTTGGTAGCAAAATCTGGCACCCGGAAGGTCCCGAGACCGTCATGTCCGGGGAGAACAGGCGTAGGAGTAGGAGTAGGCACGGCAGGACCGGAACGGAAGTCGGCAAGGTGGCTGTCTAGTATATCGAGTTCAGCATCTTCGTCATATTCGTCGTCGTCATCGTCATCATCGTCCAAATCTTGGTTAGCCAAGGCTTCTGTCCCCGTACCTTCTGACCGTGGCAGAAAATCAGACCGCACTATACTCGTATTCTCCGAAGGCGTGTTAACCGTTTCGTTGATCGTGAGAAAAGAAGATGTAGTCTGAGCCTCTGACACGGCCGTCGGTGGGAACAAAACCCAAGTCTGACCATTACCATTGGATAATGAACGAGAATGTCTCTGCGAACTAGCTAACGAACGGCTGACAAGCGATGGGGCAGACCCAGACGCTTCCCGGAGGTCGTCCGTCAGCGCCGCGCGCGGAGTCTGCGTCGCGTGGGCTTGGAAGGCCATTTCGGACGGCTGATTGGGCGGTAACGAGGGAGCGATGGAGACGGTTCAAAACGGGTAGGCTTTCAACAGGCGAGGCGGAATTCGAGGCGAGCGAGTGTATAGTCGAAATGGATCGGGGTGGGCGGTTGATCGGTGGTCGTCGTCGTCGTTGTCGTCGTCGTCGGTTGATACACAACACAGTAAAGTGCTGGGATCTTGAGGTTGTGATGTTGAAAATTATAACGGGGTTGCCCAGGGCGTAATTGAAAAAAACAGTAGGTGCTAATGCATTAAACTTGATGTTGTAGTGGGCAGCAAAGGGGCTGGTAACTGGGCCCACGATGTACTGAGACAGGGAATGGAATGGGTGCTTTGATACTTGTTTGGTTTGTAAACAATCACGATGACGGTTGAAGAACAAAGAGGACAAAAAAGAGGTCACGACGATATAAAAAGCAGAACGCAATAAGACTAAACGGCGGATTCGGTACCAGTCATCACATTCTGCAACCTTCCATCAGTCCACACAAAACCCCCATCCCATGATAATATCACCGAACCTGGGTGTTATCAGTCGTTGCTGCGGAACCATAACCATTGTGACAGAATATTAATGGTCCTAATTCTCTCTCACAATAGCCTCATCACTACCCTGTCTTTCCTTGTCTCCCCAACCCACAGCGCTCTTTCAGGGCCACCATCTTCTGGAAGCTCCCCAGGACAAGCCCAATCTGCGCCGCACAATTCGCCCCCGACTAGCCCCGATGGGCCCCTGTAGCGCCATCGGGAACAGCAGTGTATGGCTGTTGGGACAGCAGGAAGAGACGAGACTACGAAGGACTTCCCACGGTCTTTCCGGAGCTTGGTAATACTCGGATTCCTGGTGTTTGTGGAGAATCACCACGATGCTGTTTTTGTTCCATGGGTGAAACTTATGCTTCTTGTGTTGCTGGTTGTCGATCATTGGGTATAAACGTCCAGCTCATCTTCGCCTCCAATGATGTCAGCTGCAAGTAGGCCCGTGGAGTGAGCGCCGCCGTTTCAAGGACACCATCACTGGTACTGTGTCCTACCAACTTACACCATGAGTGTCTACCCTAGATTCAATCCTCCATTCATCCCTCGAACTCCTCAATCCATCATCTAACTCCCATATTGCGTACTGAGCGTTAACTATTCCTATCTCGCAACTAACAAACTGCCATCTGATAACCCCTATCTCAAGTCAACTCAAGTCAGCCCTCATCTAGCAAACCATAGTTTCCAAATCTGCACCCACAAGTTCCCTCTATCCGGTACCGCTTCCGTACTCGCAGCCTCACCAAAGTCCCTCTTTAACCTGTGAAAACCAAGTCTGCCTGGCAGCACTGATGTTTACAAGGCACTTCCACGTGATAATTGACCAGTGGTCACTGGGCAACTTTGCACCGGCACCCTGCATTTTCCGCAGGCCTGACCGAAATCAATAGGACATTTGGGTCTTGGTCAGTGACTTACCACACAGGCTGAAACTATCATGCGCCGTCAATAACTGACAAAGGTCTATCCCTTCAGAGTAAACACAACAAATCGCTCCGCAAAATTCCGTCTGAGAGTTGCTTATGACGACACACTACCGCTCACCGTTCCATTTTCTGCTTCCCCTTCCCACATGCGGGGACCAAGTCTTACCGTATGCACATTCAACCATGATCAGCCGCATAGCCGAATACCATGATCCCGACCATTTCGCATCTGGATATTGTCAGTATATTTATAGGACTCTATAAGTCTCCATTGTACCGTTAATCTGACTGTACTTTATTCGTATTCTTGTAAATACTCATTCACCTTCAGTGACTCGATATCAATCTCTAAAAGTCACCGGTTGTTCCACACCACTCCTGCAGAATCCCTCCTTCTCGCCTTGCATCTGACCTACACATCCCCGCACAGCAGTCCGTATAGGTATCGTTTCGCCATATCGCTCATGCCGGGTAAAGCCATTGCGCGGGGTCTCCATCCCACCCAAAGGAATCTCAACTTGTGTGTCTCCCTACGGAATCCCTCACTCGCGATGCATCTTCCCTTGCCTATACATACCGTTATGCATAGACATAGCACATGTGAGTGGGTCGGCCCTTTCCACATCGAAGGTATAACCCCAAACCACGATATAGTCTCGTCCAGGCCTTCAATATTACTCATCTTCTATATATACCACCTAGCTACATCTACGTCGGCCCCAGACGTCAGACATGTCCACCCGCACCTTCCCATACAAAGGCTGTCACCGCTATTTAACTCATTTTCCCGCTCCCCCTCTACCTCGTCTCCTGACAGAATCAAGTTGCACAATGTCTGAGTTCTGGAAGTTGTTAGTTTGTTTCAACCAACGGAATCATCCAACATTCTTCCCAACAAAAATCATCCAATGAGTGAGCCATCCCATGTGGGATTTTTGCCACGCTTGGCAACTGTCATGATATCACCCAAGATTGTCTCCATCGGGATTCCGCTATCATAGTGTATAGTCAATACTTCTGTAGTTGTTGTGTAGATCACGAGACTTCATGTGCTTTATATTCTCGCTTAAGTTTGTGGTTAACTCCTTTTTAGACTACACTCTTAACCTAAAGGATACATTCACCACGAGCATGAGATAACAGACACCTAACTAGCACCCAAAACCACCACCATAATGTCAATGATAGGGTTAGAAACGACCCAACCCTACATCTGATTTCACGTGATATCAATATCTAAAAATATGCATTCAATAAGATGACCTCAGTCTCAAAGACCACACTAATAACAATCAAAATCACAAAGAGACACAGAATATTCATGTTTCCCATCACGATAGCCGACAGGCTTCGCTATATTGAAATTCCCATTGAATGGCTCCAATCCAGAAGACGCAAAACCCCAAGACAATACAATCCCAAGCCCAGCCCAGCGCCATCAACAACGATTCACCACCCATCCATATTCCAGGACGAGTGTTCCAAAACGCCGCCTTGGCTTCAAAGAAAAAGCCCGACAGCACCAGAACCAAAGCCAATAAAATGTTTGTGTTATAATTTTAGGTTTTTTTGTCATTCATTTTCAAGCTAGACCAACACACTTAAGCCTCGAAAGCACCGGGGAACTCGCGCATGTTGTGCTCAAGGGGACCGTGGTTGGCAAGGAACTTGACGTAGGCACCGTCAACCTTGACACGGCCACCAGCCTTGCGCTCGGCGTACTCCTCGCGGCGGAGAGGGGTGAAACCCCAGTTCTTGGAGACAATGATCTTCTGGCGACCGGGGAACTTGTACTGGGAGCGGCGGAGAGCCTCGAGGGCGACAGCGCGGTCTAGAGAGGACGGTTGTTAGAAATGGGCTTTGTATGTCGAAGAGGTGAGATGAACTTACTGCTGTCACGGGTGCGGATGGAGAGAATGATCTGGCCAATGTTGACACGGGCAACAGTACCGTTGGGCTTACCCCAGGCACCACGCATACCGGTCTGAAGACGATCGGCACCAGCGCACGACAACATCTTGTTGATACGGACGACGTGGTAGGGGTGGGCACGGACACGGAGGTGGAAAGAATCCTTACCGGAGGTCTTGACCATGTACCTGAATGTGTTGTTAGAACATGATACTCGATATGTGACGTCTGTCCCACGGTGATTTATAATCAAAGAGCATTTTCATGCAACTTGATATTAACCACCGTGAATAGCCATTATCAACTTACTTGTTGGCGCAAATACGGGCGGCCTCAAGGGCCTCGGAACTCAGCTGCTCATACTCGTTGGAGACAAGGTGGATGCAGAGAGGGAAGTCGTCGACGTTAGCACGCTTGCGGCCCAGGTCGAAGATGCGAATCTTGGGGTCAGGGACACCACGGTTGAAGCGCGACTTGGGGTACGGCTATTCCATCAAAAAATCATGTTAGTCAATATGCTCCTCTTGATGTCCAAAAAGCTCATGACTCAGCCATTCAAAGCCATCAACGCCCGTCAAATCTCCCACTCAACTCCCAAACTCCCACTCCACACTCCAAGCCGTGAAAATTTCGCCATGAAGTCTCGCAACCCAACGGTCTTTCAAAATCCATCATCGCAAAACTCCAATATCTTCGACAGCCGGAACGGGGGGGTGGGAGTGTATCATCTGGGCGGGCCAGTCGGGAAAGTGAGGGCCGGGAAAATCGGACAGAGAGATTCAACGAACGCCAACAACAACGACAACGTCAAAATTTCGAGCTCAAGAACAAACGCACCTTGTTCTTGCAGTAGCGGTAGCAACGAGCGGGACGGCGGGCCATTTTGTCTTCGGTTAACTGGTGAAGTGCCTTAAAATGGGTGATGGGGTTTGGGGGGGGGAAAAAGGAAGAAAAAGTACTCTTTCAGAAAATGGACCACTTTGGCGTGCGAAACATCTGCCCAGGCCAATTTCTTGATTTCTAACCCTTGATTTCAAAGCACTAACCTGCATCCGGTAGGTGGGCATGGGGCGGCTGAATCTCGGACCATTAGGGCTCTGGGACAAACTCCGACCTATAATTGGGCATTTAGTGTGGCGAGGGTCTTAGTCAGCGAAAACACACTAATTTATTTTTGCAGAATATTTTGCAGGAGGCATGGGGAGGCCCCACTTTGGAAGGAATTGACGGGCCTTTGCAAGATTTTGGGAAGATTGTCTTGGGAGAGACTTTGATCTGAAGAACTTGGAATTGTTTTTCTTTTTTTTCGTTTCCTTTTTGGTATCAACATCTACTCCAGTTGCTCAATATCAACCGTCGAAATGGCCCCCGTTAAGAAGTCTAAGCGCGATGCGCAGAGCATCAACTCCAAGCTGGCTCTGGTCATGAAGTCCGGCAAGGTCACCCTCGGCTACAAGTCGACCCTCAAGGTACGATTTCCTCAACATCAAGAACCCCCCCAAGTACGCCATACTAACAACCCCACCCTCTCCAGGCCCTCCGCTCCGGCAAGGCCAAGCTGGTCATCATCGCCTCCAACACCCCCCCTCTGCGCAAGTCTGAGCTCGAGTACTACTCCATGCTGGCCAAGACCAACGTTCACCACCTGAACGGCACCAACGTACGTCCCCTCAGTCTCACGCTCTTCTCAAGCCACCCCTATGGCCACGGCGGATGAAGGAGACCCGGCGGCCCCCATAAAGGCCCCCCCGTCCCCATCTCATCCGTCAACCCTGCGAAGAAGTCTTAAGACGATACAAGACTTTGGAGGGTACTGAACACAAGCTAACTCCCCATGTAGATCGAGCTCGGTACCTCGTGCGGTAAGATGTTCCGCTGCTCCACCATGTCCATCCTGGACGCTGGTGACTCTGACATTCTGTCCGAGCAGGCTTAAATTTTCGACTACGTGTAGTTGATTATTGAGCGACCAAAATATCAAAAAGATTATATCAAAAAACTTACAAAACTACTCTTCTGCCTACCACAGATTTTACCATCGTGCAAGCAAGAACATCATTGGGCATCGGCGTTTCGGATTCGGATTAAACAGGCCGTATTTGGGATTTTGCTATTTTCAATCGATACTCGACACTCAATTTACTGCCGAGATTTCGCCATCCAGTTGTCACATGCCGTTTAGTGTGGTCTGTCCTAACGCCCCAATGTTGGTCTTGACATGTGTATAATGTGCTTATAAATGTGCTTCATCGTAATTTGTAATGATCGGTGGCGGGAAATGTCAGTGCTGCCACGCATTTGTAAGCCTCACCGATCGATCGTAGTCACCTAGTCGTGCTGTGTCATAGATACACTACCGTCACAAAGGTCCAGACTATCGCACGTATCGTTTAAAAATACAGAATCTATTCATGATGATGGATATAAAGTCTAGTAATACAAAGATAATAAACGAGCGTTGTACAAAAGCAGCACCAACACGACGCTAGCGCCATGTAACACAAGCTACCCTCCCTAGCACACTCAAACCTGTGATCCCCTATCAGAACCACCATACCGGGACGTAGTCTGGGAACGTCTCATGGGCGTAAGACAATCGTTGACCAAAGAAGACCGCTGTTTCCCAGCATAAGCATACACCGAACTGAGTGGCTGGGCCGGCCGCCAATCCATGTCGGAATCCCCAATATCACGAAAGGTCCGCGCAGCTACCTGCCGCACGACGTTGGTCCGCGTCGGGCCCGCTGTGCTCGCAACAGCGTTTGCGGCAAAAGGCGTAGGCGCATTGTCGAGAGCTGCCTGACGGGCGTGCTGGAATCTGTCGAAGCACTGACGGATGATTTGTTCCGTAGTCAGGTTGTCGTCGACGACGGAGCCCTCAAGGATCTTCCGGACGTAGTCTTCTACCTGTATGAACTCAGTGCGATCGTCATGGAATTTTTCAGTTACACCGCTATTATGAAGCAAAGCGAGGACACCGGCAATTATGGTGTTGAGGGCGGCGAGCCCTGTGACAACCTCGCCAGAATCATCAAGGTTAAGAGAACCGACAGCGGTTAAAGAGGCGCCGATGAGAATCTGGGTTACCATCCCGACCTAGCGGATGGTAAAGATAAACTGATACAGGTAGAAATACTTGGTCCGATGGAACACAATATCTCTATAGAGACCCGGAGGCATCCCCCTGGGAGGCCAAAGACCACGGTCCGGATGGACGAGACGCGTGTCTTCTAGGTTATGGATGGCACCGAGGCTGAATGCAATCGTGATCCACTCATCCTCGGTCAATAGGCGATGGGTCGAGACGTCTTCGCCAATACTCTGCTCCGGAATATGAGGTGGGGCCTCTGGCTCAGATGGATTTGGAAGGTCAATAGGAGAGCCAGTTATGGGGGACAGCGGAGCTTTCGAGTCTTCGGGGGCGAGAAGATCGCGATGTGGGTCATTTGTTGAGTCCCTGGCAGGCCACGAGCTAGGCGTGTGCGATGGCGAGTCGAGGAGAGGTGTGCTTTCGGTGGAACCGCGAGAGGTGTTGGGTCTGGGGCTAGCCATGATGTTGATGATGCAGTTTTCTAGAGAAGAGAAGAAGAAAGCAGGTGTTAATGGTAGTGACGAGGAGCGGCGATAGATAGTTGTCGTGATCAAGTCACTTACAGAATTAGGATCACGTGAATTGAAGAAACAATTCAGATGTTTAAAGGGATGCATAACTGAGATCAAGTCAACCAAAGGAACAAGAGTCTGTTGACATCTTCGTCATAGACGTAAGTATGAGGAAACCGCGGTCCAAAGCTGTCATCCATGATTGTAATTCTCTGTAACTTCCGTGCCTGATAGTTACCTTCCCAAACTTTGTCTAACCAACATCATGATGAAGATAATTAGGAATGCACGTATATTGACCCTATCAAACACTACCCCATAAAATTGGAACAACGAGACTTTGGTCATATGACTGACCTTGTAGTTTATCCCGACCCGTTTTTCATTCCTTCTACCACGGTCACAAACACTCCTTCCAAGCGCCGGATCCCCCTTCGGACCCGTTCCTTTACACCTTATTATCCCTCAAACCATAGAACTCTCTACACGGAACACTAACGGCAGCTGTGTCTCCCGAACCATTCCCACGATGAAGCTGACGGGTCCTGTTTAATGCCGACCCACGGAAACAACTAGTGGTCAGAGACTGTTCCAACCGGAACATTTATTGTTTATGCATCTACCGTACCATGTTATGAAACCTAAAGTCAATACGGGATTTTTCACACATCTACTAAACATAATTCATGCACCAAGGAAACAAGAAACAAGGCCGACACTGAGAATCTGCCCTGCCCGGCCGCAGGTAGGTGGGTCACTGGAAGTTATTGCCTAGTACGGAAAAAGGATGTACGCAAGGTTATAGCGTGCAGTGAGTGCGATACGCTCTAATTATCAGAACCGCAGATTGACGGCAATGGCATCTCCCAGAGTTTGACTGAGTCTGGTCCACGCCCCCTCCCTCTGAAGTATGGACATATCCAAGCACAAAGGGGTCTCTACCATTCTACATATCGCAGCTAGAAACAATGAACCATAGTCGACATGTTACAAGCTTTTTCACAAGTATGTTGCGGCGTTGTGCCGCGTACTTTGAGCCCAGTCGGAAACACGGTGGTGTTTGCTTTCGGGAATGTGTAAGCCGGACTTCACCAAGGCTTGACGACGGGTGGGTACAACAGGACCAGGCGACCAGGTATAATAACCATAGCGGATGCAATTGCAGCGAATGGGCAGATTCTCTACAAGTGGCAAAAGATGGCGCAAGAGGATGACATGAAGGATGTGCGCATAGTGACTGCCCTCGTGGTAGGCATGGTGTGACCCTCTATGGCGGTTGGGGTGGTGGGCCAGAAGGACGATTGGCTGGTGATCACGGGATATTGTAGGTATTGAAAGTAACCACTATATCACCAACGCAACGGTGATGGGGGTGTGGGGGATGCCTGCGGAATTCCCTGTTGGATTAGCCCTTGGAGAAGGCCGGCACCGAGTCGTTTGTGGCACGCTTCCTGGCAGTGCACGCTCCTGCATAGCACATGATGGCCTGTCCCATACAGTGTCCCTGATAACGGCTCACCTGAAGCTCCGCATACAATAGATGTGCATCGTCGGAGGCACACTTGAGTTGTTGAGAGGTATGTGTTTGGCACTAACAAGTTGATGATATTCCCTCAGAGGACGGAACCATGCAGGGCTCGTTGTTTTAGTGACCAATGAAACACTCAACAAAGGTTTAAGGCTTTCTTCGGCATGACCCATGACGTGGATGGCCTATAACTAGTCGGCATAAGAGTGGTTCACCGTGTGTCCAAAGAAAGTTAGTCGACGGCGCAGCGACCAAGTGTTGTGTCCGTGAAGTCGATGTGACACCTGCGCTAAACCACGGGCGCTAGATACAGACATCGATATTAACAGCGGCTCGAGGGGGGAAGGGAGGGGGGAGGAGCGGAAGATGAGACTTGGGACAGCACATTAGTGCATCACACAGGAACCGTCGCAGTGATGGCAGCGCTCGCTCCAAGTGACCCAGACTTTGTTAAAGGTGGGGGTGAGTGGTGGTGTATAGTGTGTAAGCACACTACCACTACTACTACTGATGACGGCAAGCAAAAAAAAAGAAGCAAGTAAAAAACCTTTGGACCGTCCAAGCAACAAACAAGGCAGAACCCGGGCCAGCAAAGGGTAGGTAGCACTGATAGGAAATGAAGGGCAATTTAGCTGGTGTGACGTTGTAAACGGGCGAGGTAGGGTACTTTCGAATGAGAAGTGACAAGTGTCGTCGGTATATGATGGCCCGCTGGACATGGAGGGTCAAAATAGAAGTGACCGAGCAGGCTAAGCCATGCAGAATGGGCCGGTTATGGCTCAATAGGCCGCTCGGCGGAGGGCCTGGGTTTGGAAAACAGGGGAGGAAGAAAAGCAATGTAGATATGTAAGCAATTGGCAAAAGCAGTAACAGTCACAGGTTTTGCAAGAGGACTTTATCGGCCCATGTCGGTGAAAATCCTCAAAGGTATGGTTTGTGCGGATTGGACTATGTATGGGGGGACGAGGAACTGGTGATTAAGTTTTTTTTTCGTTCTTTTGAAAAAAAGCAGTATGACTATTGGACGGAAGTCAAATGAAGAATCAAGGAATGTCAAGACACACCTCCCTCCCATGGACAATAGATTCAATCCCGGCCCCCCACCCCAGACAGCCGACCCACGACGGATGTTACGCTCCAGGGCGGGCAAGTAAGAGTGCTGGGAGCAAGCAATGGAAAGTATTTCCCTTTCTGTGCAAGTTATGTGTAGATAGACAGATAGATAGACAGATAGACATAGGGTAGACAACGAAAAGAAGGAAGGCTTAGAAGACCGGGGTATTACTTGGTGATAGGGGTGTGAGAACGTTTGTACAATGTATACACGTGTGGTGGCGACCGGAGGACAGCGGAAGCACAGTACTTTACCGTTCGGGCTCGGAAAAAGAACGGACAGGCCTGTAATGGGGGGGGATGAGGCGACTTGAACTTAGTTAAGTGATGTATGTACACATGTACATACAGGACTACACAGATACCGAGACATGTATGTACATACAGAAAAAAACAAAAACAGGCTGAAGCTAACCGATGGAAGACGGGATTTACGCCACGGGAAACGACGGGTGGTAAAAAAGGACAGAAAAAGAACGGGCTCGTCACGGCGGTAGACGATGGGATTTTCACAAAGGCGAAGGGAAGGGTCCCGCATCCTTGAGAACAAAGTACCCAGACGGTTTTCTCGTGCCTCTCACTTTATGTGATGATCATGTCCGGAAGTAGTTCACGATGACTGACTGACTGACTAACTACCCCCGGTCGACAAGTCTCGTTTCGTCTGCTTTGACAATCCTCGTTGATGGAGTAGGTAAGTTGACTTTGAGAAGAGTAGAGAAAAGAAAGTATGAGCTTTTGGAAACCAGTGTAGACTTGGCTTTTTTTTTGTTCTTTTTCGTTTGACACGCCCATTTCCTTTTTGAGTAAGTCGTGTTGGAATTACCCGTTTTGGGGGGACTACCTAATGGGGTATAAGGCGACGAACGGACGACTCAACAAAGACTTGCGGGTTGCGCTTTGTCCTACAATGTATACTTCCGTTTTAAGTCAAGAAGAAGGACATGGCTATGGATGGATGGATGTGATGGTGAGTGAATGTGCATGTTTACTTTTTCTATTTTCAATGGTTTTTTTTTTTTTT
>LCZG01000130.1:36053-48369 GCA_001483325.1 Huntiella savannae
CCGCATTGGGAAGTATTTTGCGGGGGTAGAAGGGATGTTTATGAAACGGTGTTGGTGAGAGTACTGGATTTGGTCATACGGTGGAAGAGTCTAGTCACTTGCAAAGTATTAGTGACAGGGACAAGTACCAGGTCAGTAGTGTAGAATATAGATACCTGAATAGGTAGATTCTGATGACTGACTGACTGACTGACTGATGATGATATACCTGGGACATACATACACACACAGGAGATGCACAACATGGACATACAAACGGCATAATAGAAGCCGGACTATGGAAGTGGGATTCTGGCACGGCAGAGACATTGGCTGGACTGGTGGAAACAATGATGTTGGACGTGGCCCCCAAGTGGGTCAGAGGGTACATTGCACATACATAGAACATGAAGTGACAGACCAGGAAGGATTGAGGATTAAGGATTGGCGAGTATACATGAGGCGAATTAGGATGTTTAGGAAGATGATTTACCATGGTGATAGTAGGCCTCACTCGGTGTAGGTTGTAAGAGTAGATCAATGATTAGCGAGTACGATTACCGTTCCCAACGAGCCCATCCACCGGCCCATCTCCCCGGCCAACCCCCCCAAACAGACGGTCCATCTTGACGCTGTAGGTACATACATACATACATAGATAGCCCATAATGGCCCTCTACCTAGATAGGCAAAAAGGGCAAAAAAAGCATGGGAGACAAAAAGCGAGACATGCAGGGTGGATGCAAGCCATGAGCCTTGTTAAGCTTTGTGTAGCGTCATAGGCCCGGTGGAAGGAGGGGCATCATGTGCCGTGATTATGGGGGGGAGGGGGGAGAGGAGACTTGGTGATGATGGAGAGAGGAGAGACAGAGACAGAGACAGCTGAGCCGGTGTGGGTTTTGGGGGGATGGGCGAGAGTAGAGACATGCAGATGTTGGTATTTTTAGGGTATGAAGACGGTTATGCGGCGTGGAGCCGTGGTTGGGCTTGTGGGTTGGGTTATGGGATTGTAGTGGTGGGCTATATGGGGTTACTTTCAGCCTCATATAGTGAAGAAAGAAGATGACTCTTTCAAGTTACTAAGATATCCGTCCTACCAATGTCTATGTACATACGTACATAGCTGAACGGGTGAGTCCAAAGACACTCGTGATTAAGTGTGCAAAGCGCCCAATAAACAACACTTCCACGGCCACGTCATGAGGAGAATGCGGCCCACTTGGATACGACATAGTAGCATAGACGAGCAAGTAAAGGATTCCTGTAGCTTTGGTTCGCGTTAAGATGGGATATCCAAGCGGTAGGTGATTCTCCCGACGCGTTGATATTGCGAGAGGATAGTTCTGGTAGATTACCTAACCAAGTTCCACGCGCTCCATCAAGTGGAGACCGGCCATCCCGATACGTCAAAGTGACAGACAGGCAGGCAGACAGGCAGGTAGAAACAACGTTTCTTCCATGTATGTATGTATATTTTCCAAGACGCCTCAATATAGCGGCTTACCAAATCATGCCCTGAATTACCCAAAGGGAAAACAAAAAGTCCTAGAAACTATTTCTATCATGCATAGATTCTCGGGGTTTCTTGGTGGTCGTTCTAGAGACACCCAGATACCACGCCATTCGCTTCCCGGGCCACCACACCCCTCCGCGGCAAATCACCCGAAATTTTGCCACCTGATATGTCCCATTGTACCAGATATTACGGGACAGAAGGCCCTGGGTGGTGATGGGGTAGGCTTGAGGAGGGATTGGTTGTTGAGATGGATGCACGTACTTAGTGTGGTTATGCTATTTGGTGATGATGGAGTCTGTGCTGGGAAGTGGTGATGTATGATGGTGGATGAATGAGGAGTGGTGGGGTGTATACTGAGACTCGGGGTGTGTAGATGTACAAGTGAGTAGGTATGTACATACATAGATGTTCAAGAGAAAGTGTATCTACAGGTCTATAGTTCTCTAAAACAACCAAAAGCATACTACCTGACCCCCCCTCCAAGCAAACCAATATATCGATACAACCCCATACCCCACCATAACCCCCATTGATATTCCAGAAACAACCATCATCATGCATCGAACAAATTCACCATGGCGTCGTTGAAAAGACTCTTCCCCTCTGTGACGCTTGGACGTCCATGTGTCCTGGGCAGTCTTGCATCACTTTGGTCTAGATTTAAGGTTGTTATGCTATTGGTGAATTGGCAGGTCTATTGTTTGGTAGGGTTTGAATGGATGACTTGGTGGTCCGGGAGGAAAGAAAGCCGGTTGTAGTGTTTCATGTTTTTGGATGTTGGCGTTGGTGTGGTCTTGGGTATGTGTATATATCGACAATGTTGATTAGACCCCGTGAACTCTTACTTGTCAAAAGAAAACACAATACATCAAACTCAAGCACATCAATATAACCCCTCACCCCACCAAAAACCTCATCACCCATCCAATCTAAGTCTCATCCACCCGTCAAAGTCACCTCCACCAAGGCCACGAAACACCCTCACCCCCAAACAAAGTGCAAAAAAACCATCTCATCTCGTAAATCCCCTCCGATCCTCAAACACCCTCTTCCCTCCCGAGGCACCGACCACCGGTAAGTCCGTCGATCTGAGAAATCCTATGCAGGTGTCAAACAACGAACGGGGTCAAGTTTCGAAAAGGGTAGTTAGGGTTTTCCTTTTGCGTCATAGCGGGATTATGGGTGTTCTAGATAGCGGGAGAAGGAAAAGAAAAGCGGGCTTTTTTTTTTGCTGCTTCTTGTTCTTCTTGGAGGGTGGTTTGCTTTAAAGATTATTTATCTTGTGTAGGGGGATTCGTGGGGTTTTAGATGTATGCGGTTAATCGAAAGGATGGATGTTGGGGAACCATGTGTTACGACGTATACAGAGGGGCAATTCCTCGGTGTATGTATGTAGGTATGTATGTAGATATCTCGAATAGGTTTGTTGCCTTGACGTCGCTGAGATCGCCATTGTTGTGGAAAGAATTGTCGATCAAAAGTAACACTTACTACCTAATGAAACCACTCAGACCCAAAACAGTAATGATCTTTGGTCATCCATAAATCAAGCTGTCTAGCTATCTACATCAGAGTAATGGTGTAGACTCTAGGTAAGACCATACAAGACATTTTCATGTCTGTCTACAACCTTCTTCTTCAACCCGTCCCTCCTAAATGTACCCAAGACATTAGTAGAGTCTTTTAATGTCTTGAACTTGCAAGTTGGTATGACTTGTAATATGGTCTAGGGTTATATTAGGGTTGGTTTGAATGAGCATACATGTGTACACACATTATAGTAAAACAATTCATTTCAAGAACCTTGGGACTAATACGGACATGTGTGTTTTGTATTAATTGAAGCGACCAAAGTTTATATTGAAAGCAAAGATGTTGAATGGACGTCATTGTAGTGGTAAGATGGGATATCCTAGAACCTTCATCCTTTCCCGCCTCGGCTATCGAAATCGTCTTCGGAGTGAACATTAAACCCCACCCAAGAACCATATAGATCTAAATCCCAAAGCTAAGCCCTACAAACAAACAAAGAAAAGGGAAATAAAAAACTCGCCTACACGATACATGTCCCTAATTCCATTCCAGCATTCAAAAGCGTCAAAACCCAATTCAACCTCCCATCTCTTCAAGCCAAGTAAAGAGTACAAAAACCCCCCACGTCCATCCGTCCGTTCATCCCGGTGGATCCCGCCGAATAACCACGGACACCGCCGTCCCTTACATTCTTTCTCCCAACGTATCCCTATGCGCCCGTCACACGCCACTTCAGGTATCGCAGTGCGAGATTCTGAAGGCTAGGACAATTGGGTGATGAGCGCTAGATGGTTGTTTTGGCGGGTTCTTTGGTCTTCGAGTATGATGCGTAAGGCGATTTTGTGTGAGCGCTTGCGTTTTGGAGCTGGGTTATGTAAGGGATTTGGCTGGTAGGCTTGGTGATGGTTGGATTTGCAAGGAGAGACAGACAGGTTTGGGCTTGGTTTTAGTATGTAGAGATATAGGATACTCGGTAAGCCTTATTGGGCGGTTCGTAAACTTGTGACGTGATACTCCCTAGGGCACTTACGACCCTATTAAGTCATCTAGAACTCCCTCTTTCTTATCCCTCCATTCCAATTCATCATTTGTCGTTTTTCAGCCAATCTGTGAGGTTGATGTCTCCCTATCACACTTATAATTCCATGTAACAAGGGTGTGATTTCCCCAGGTTAGTCTACTTTAGGGTATGACTAGACTAAAGCTGAACTAGCTAGGATGCCGATGATGTTGATATCAGCTGGTCTGTTACAATGATGTGAATCCCTATGACCAAAGTCTAACAAGAATTCCCAATATCACAATGATGAAAAAGAGGAACAACAATCACAGAAACGCCCGTCGCACTGTCCTATTCTCCCTGCTACCAGACCCAAAAAATCCTATTTTCAAAGAAACACGGTTCACCCAGGAACCCTCCTCAATAAATCACAAGTCTGATTCCATCAAGCATCATCACCACCACCAACAACCTGTATATACATACATGTACCAAATCAGGCAACACCATCGTTACTATTCTTCCCCTATCCAAGAAGACCGGCTACGCCACATGGCGCCACATGCGTGTAGCCGGCTATTCTAAAGGGACAGAATAAACGATATCTTGGGCCGGGCCAGGGGAGGAACTGCAGATAGCCGTGAACCGGATGATTAGGACATGGGATGGGATGGTATGGGATGAGTATTTTACCGGAATGGGCGGATGAACGGGGGCGGCCCGGGTTTGGTGTATCTTTGTAGCCAAAGGTCGAGGACTAATGTACATAGTAGTCTCTCAAAGACCAAGAAATCCCACACATCACCAATGATGACTGGAAGGGTCATTTCAGGCATATCTCCCAATACCTCGACCGTCCATCAAGCACATAATAAGTATGTACGTACAGTATTCTCTCACCACTACAAAGTCACCCCACAAGCGGCCTCAAAAACAACAAAACTCCCACAATACGACGCTTGCGCGGGGTTAAATGATATCTGACACCGGTTCATTCAGGCCCGAATCACAGGAGATGTAACGCGACGTTGCTGACAATGGATGCATGCATGGGTGTGTGGGGCGCCGTCGAGTATCCTTGGTGCCGTGCCGGAAGAGTGTGAAAAATTGAGAAACGAGATGCGGGAGATTTTGTGGTTCGGCACTTCTAATCCTGCCCAATGTTGAGGTTTTTGGTTTGGCTTTTGGTGGGGTTGGAGTGCTGGGTTTCTTGTTCACTGGCTTGGTTTTTTATGTATGTACGGAAGTAAAGAGTAAAGACATAAACCTACTACAGCATCGCAGCCTAACGTGGCGTTTGTCAGACAAGACCCCTCTTTCCTTTCTGGGGCACACATCTAGGTTGGATATATTAGGTACTCTTCCAAGCCGAGCCGTCATGAAATCTCGTCCGTCTCTATCGCCTTTTCTTAACTAAAAAGAAAAAAACTTGTTTGCTCATAATAGACACATGACTTCTTCGGCTACACCCTCCAAATCAGTCTCTACACCAGTCCAATCCAATCCAAAATCTCCCAGTTAAGAACCCACGTACAACATTCTACACCCAAGCAATTACGTTTTCTCCCCTCCTAAAAGTCGTGTTACGTCTCCACTATCTTACAAGTACACAGATTATATACATCACCAAGAAAGTAACCAAGAAACAAAAACCTCCACAACCCGTCTTTTTTTCGTCCTCCCTTTTTGAATGCACAGATACTTGAATGAAGATACCCTAACCCTTGTCAAGGTTCTACAAGGACTTATGTAGGTCTTGAGTTGAGACAGTAGTGGGTTGGGTGGGTATATATTATAGACGGACGCATATGATGGAGCAACCATATTATGGACTGTATGTTACTCTGCATTTATGAGTGAGGCGTTTGGGGGCTATTTTATGGGAGGGATGGATGGATGGATTAGGAGAGAAAAAAAGAAGAATGATCGGACTCGTTTGATAGATGGTTGAAGTCGAACAACAAGCGCTGAGGTTGAATGGTTAGTAGTATGGAGAATTCCCTGGCGTCACGGAGATAATGTGATATCACCATTAACCGGCCATAGAAACTCCCTAGTTAAGGGACGAACATATGTGACTGGCCACAAGTAGTAATTTATACATTCAACAAGGGAGTCTACGATTAGTAGTAGTGGTATATTCCTACCTGCATGAGAACTGCGGGGTGATAATTCCTCCCTGCAGACTAAAGAGAAGCTACAAAATCGGGCGGAAGTGTATAAACATCTCTCCATTAGGATACTTGACTTTTTGTCAGTAAGCTGAATACCCCCATTCACGCCACCCTTTCTCCTTACATTAAATCACCCGTCACACAACAAGATATATACGATACCCGTCTATCAAACCGATGAATCTATCTTTTGGGTATGGAGAATGAACAATAGCATCACGCCATGGTTGAATCATCGTCATGTTGATGGTAGGGTTAGACCCTAGTCGTGTAAGTTATAGTGGCAAATTTTGTTTCCTGGATAGGTAGTATGACGGGGTTGACAGACCGAGTGCCGAATGAAGAGGAGGTGATTGACGTGTTGTGTGGGTGTTATGGGTGTTATGGGTGGTGTGAATGTATTGTTTGTATGTTGATATAATCATATTGGGAAGTTTGAATGTTGATTCTGAGGCGACATTTACAGAGTGAAGAGGGTATCCAGTAGGCTAGAAAACTAGAGGGAATTAAGGATTTCAGGTTCTGATGATGGTGGTGATGTGGCTTGATGACGTGCGGTATGATGAAGTAGCTAGGTAGACGAAAAAAGACATATTGGTGGCGTGGCGGGAAAGCCAAGTACATACGTAGCCCAACGACGTGGTCGTGTGTTATTGGCGTTGGTGTCGAAGCTTGGAAGTAGCTTGATTCGTGGGTTACTGACGGACTGGCAGGTTACCATTGAGCCTAACGGGGTGTATTGCGGGGTATGATGTGTGACCTGTCGTTTTTAAGATGATTGGTGATTTTGGCGGGTCATGGTGGGTGGTGTTGGGTTTCTTTTTTTTTTTCTTTTAGTGTAGATGGGTGACGAATTTGGGAGGAGTGGAGACGTTTTCTTTTGGGTTTAAGAAGGGCAGTTTTGAATGCGTTGAGGGGTGGGTATACTAAGAGAGGAGATTGAAGAATCTTGAGGATGAAGAATGATGGATGTCATTGGGAACTGTTTACCCGATATAAAACGGGTATCTAGTCAAGTGAAGTAGTAAAAACCATGTAGAAGCCAAGTTCCACGAAAAAACCCGGTACCATTTCCTCTAGACATCCCATCTTAATCCCAAAAATCCAATCCATTCTTCCGGGTCCCCTAAGTCATTCCAACAGGTTTTTGTTTTTTTTTCTGAAAAAAAGAGATTGTTTCCACTATGTATGTAGACTTCCCACAGGCTTTGATGTTAAAGCCCTATGGACTTTCAATTTAAGTACAAGTCAAAAGGATGCAGGTGATTCGGTTCCGTGGGTTCCGTTTTAGTGGATGGGATTGGAACTGGCTGTAGGCTCTTTATGACTTGACGGCATAAAATCGGGTGTTTACTGCATGTAGTGTAGAGAATTTAGGTGTAAGAGACATATGAACATACAATACATGTGTAGTCAGCACATAAGTATCTGGTTAAAAAAAAAAGGAAATCTTTAAAATCCAAAAAATTAATCAATCTAAAAAACGTCAAAGCTTCAATCTGATCAAGTCAAGCACTTGTCGTCTCAAACAGATACCTTTACAAAATACTAAAAAGTAAAATACCCTAGTTTTCTTTTTTCCCCGCTGTGTGATTTGACAAGGCGAGACAAATTGTTGAAGAAGGTGAATCAATACTTGGACAGTGGAACGTCGTTATGATTTCTTTTTGTATATAGGGTTTAGGGTTGAAGAATGCAAGCCACGATGTAGTGCATGATTAGAAAGAAAGAAAGAAAGAGAACTCAACTCGTGGATGATTCGGATACATTATGCAGCGAGAAATCTGCAAGGTGAAGGCTGGTAATATTCTTGTAAAACCCTTTTAAAGGGTCTTTCGGTAGTTGATAAAACCTCTAGAACAACATGCATTCAACCACGTCTATCAAAACCCCTCGAATCTCCCGCAAAAAAACAAAAAAAAAACATCATCATCAGGTTCCGTCAGGTCCCGTTAGAACCAATCTTTTATAAACCCGGGTGTTTATCTTTGACCTATACAAATCTGTGCCGTATTGTAACATGATATATCCTGATATCCAAGATCTTCAGAGCCTAGACTCGAGGGGAATCAGAATGTCATGCAATGAGACTTTGGCTCCTCCACTTTGGATACACCCGAGGTAGCTTTGGGAGGATTACATTAGATTTGAGAAGCTTCTGGTTGTGGATTGAATGGTTCTTATTATGTCTTTTCTTTGTTTCTTCAACCATATGTATATTTCAAGAGAAAACCATGGTTTTTGATTCATCTTGATCTCTAGAATCATCAATATCAAAACAGAATTCTTCTTCATCAGATATATCAAGAACTCCATACAGAAACGAAGAATCCCTACCTTTTCCAAAATCCATCCCCTTCAAACCCCAGTAAAGTAAGTAAAGTCCAGGCACCCTCAGAAAGACAACAAAAAAGAAAAAAAAAAACTATAAAAAAACTATAAATTCCCCAAAAATCGCCTCCCTACAACCCACGTCAAAACGATAAATTCTACTGGTTTATTGATTTCAATACTACAAAACATCTTCACCCCATCCACAAAAAATGTTTAGAAAATACACCCCCTTCAGTGAGAAAGAAATTCCAGGCTTCTCTTGCTCTCTACGTTTTCATGTCCTTTCTTACATGTATCTATCTATGTAGCTAACAAAAAACATTCTACTATACTATCTACCTACATACATAGCTAACAACAAAAAAACTCACACTCTTCACTCATTTGCCTCTATACCACATATCCCCAATTCTCAAAACCCATTACGAGGGCGTGCATGTATGTACACACCAAAAAAAGGGCTGGATACCTAAACTCTGGCTCACCCTCTCTCTCTTTCTTTCTCTCGCTTTTCTGGCCTTGTACAATACACATGTACATACATACATGCTTGCTTGCTTGCTTTCCATGCGTACACACCCATTTTTTGGTCCTTAAATATACCCCTCAGATGGTTTGGTTACTCGTGAATGTTAGATGGGCCTACTGGATGAGGGGGATGGGTACATAATGCATCATGTTCCCGTGAGCTTCCGGTGGGAGGGTTCTTGTTGTTTTTATTATTTATTTCTACACTTGTTATAGAAAACTATCCTTCATGCCTTTTTGCATTTCATCCTTGACTGACTGACTACATCTACATCTTTTTTATACACCACCTTCATTCATTGTCTATTCTTTTGATCAAACTTTGGAACTTGGTAACCATCATTGTCCTACTACTTTCCGTCCTTCTCGTTCTCTCTTCTTCTTCTTTCTCGCCTTTTGACTTTCCTGAAAAAAAAACTTACTTGTCACCTGATATCAACACCTGTCTGACCACTATATATCTCGCCCATATCGCCATATCACCATCCCACAAAACCAGACTTCCCCTTTCCTCTTCAACCAAAATCTTGCTCCTCACAAATTCCCTTGGTCCCATCATATAACTGGTCCATTTCCCAATACCCACCATCATATGTTCCCTACAACCCGTCATTCCGCTATTCCTCCTGAACAATCTTCTACCCCCACTACAATGTCTCTCACAACGCTGGAAACACTCTCCCAGCCCATTCCACCCCACGATTTCCACAGAGCAAAGATGTTCCAATACACCACTCCTCTCGCCTTAACTCCCATGTCTCTTCTCCCCACAACCTCCGTTCCTCTCTCCAACATGCCCCGCGACTCCGTCTCAGTCTCCGCTTCCGCTTCTGCTTCAGCTACCGCAAGTCCTGTCGATAACAAACAATCCTATCCTAACTCCCACACTCTCATTATCCGTCAACAACCCGAAAATGCCCGGGTGGCCGTTGGAAAGGAAAAGGATCGCAAGCCTATTGACCCTCCACCTATCCTTCAGTTGAACATCTCACCAGAAAAGGACCCCCATCAGAATTTCCTCCAAAGTCCTTATTTCTTCATGACATGTACCTTGCTCGGTCAAGACTCTAAACCACTCAAGGACGGCAAGAACACAGTCATGGTTGGATCATTGGCTAGTAGTCTTCATAAACTCAAGGATACTGATAACTCTGATGGTGGCTTTTTCATCTTCCCAGATCTCTCCGTCAAACAGGAAGGTTCATATCGTCTACAATTCACTCTCTTCGAGTTACAAAATGGCATGTGTTCCCACATCGCCTCTGCCACATCCGACATCTTCACAGTCTGGCCCGCAAAGACCTTCCCCGGCATGGCTGAATCCACAAGTCTCACCCGTTCCTTCAGCGACCAAGGTGTTCGTCTTCGTCTCCGGAAAGATTCCCGCTCAGTGAACAGTCGGAAACGTTCTCGCATGGATGACTATTCCTCAGCAAACACCCGCTACGCTCCCCGTCCAAGAACAAACACCTACGAAGCACAATCAGCTACTCTTCCACGTATTGACTCTACAGTCTCAACACTTCACGACTCATCACAGTCGCCGCAAGATAGCACCCCTAGACAAACCTCCTTTTCTAGTCCCTATGGAACTTCTTATGATCGCCTTTCAGAGTCTAGAAGTACCGTCTCCAGTGTCTCTGCCGGCCCATCCTCAGCAGGTGGTTACTATTACACTCCTTCCTATGTAACAAGTACATACCCAACAGTAACCTCAACACTTGGACTCGGTGGAATGACTAGTGCTTCTGTCCCAGCATCAATGTATCAACCACCTTCTCACATGGCCGTACCAACAATGCAATCATACAATCCAGATCCATACAGTCAACATGAGTCCCCCACATTCAACTCTACTCATGAACTTTACCGGTAACCATCTCTTTCGTCTCTCCGTCTCCTTGCCACGGTCACCGCAAGTACCGCACGTCTTTCTTCCCCCGTTATTTTTTTACTGCATGATTCTTCTCATTTTCTTCGTCGACTTCTTTCCAAGTCTTATTCTTTGCGTGCTTGTCGGTATGGCGGTTGTGCCTTCTTTTTTTCTTTCTCGTTCCTGATTTCATCTTTGTTTCCTTGTTTCGGCTTTGCATTTTTAGCGGGGCATCATGTCATGCCTTTTGGGTTTTTTTAGGTGGTTTTGTTTCTTGGATGGATGGTTTGGATCTTTTAGTTTCTTGTTTCTCTGCTTTTTGTTTTCTACACTTATCTCCCCAGTCTTCTATGGAAGATTCCGAGTTGGTTTTCTCTTGTTCTTTTTTCTGCAAAATCTGATAAGTTGTTGCTTTTGATTTATCTCGGTTACTTGGTTGGTTGGTAGGCTTTTTTGACGGGTGTATGTCCATGATAGATTTATGCAACATTGTCCACATTATACCACTTGCATCCCCCCTCAACCGTGACCAAAAGAATGTAACCTCACGTGCCTACCCAGTGAAAACCCTCTTCCGTGCCCTTCAGGCGTTCATGCACCTCCGGCAGTCGGTACCATCTCGGCCTCGGCCATACCTCACCAGTCCGCCCACAGTTCGTTTCAACGGCCCCCAACCAGACGCCATATCATGTCGAATCTGGTTCCTGTTAATGGCGTGCAGTGCCGTGATAACCGTGCCGAGCCCGTGGGTTCATGTTATGACCTTCCATCGACTTATTACCATTACTATATCTCATATGCCATGCTTATTTCGAGCACAGACAACCATTCCATGGCAAATAAACAATAAGAATCCCATCCCGCGTCGTGTTCGCATCATCCATTGACATCTCATCACCAAGGCGTCCCCATCCTTCCTCAACTGTCATGCCCGCGTCGGCACCGACACATCACGGCCCACGCTATACCGTCGTCCCTGTCTCAAAACGTCAGAAAAGTCCCAAAACACAAGCCTATAGCATAACTCTACAACCCAAATAAACAAGGATCTCATCCATCCGTCTGTTTCTTCTTCACCACGCTCTTGACTGACTGACTGCCGAGTTTGGCGGGGGGCACGGAGCACCCCTTGACCATCGGTGTCCTCAGGGACCCGTCAGGGCACATGTGCCCAACGACCTGTAAAAAACAAAGCTAATCACCGAGGTGTCAAGTTCGGACTGTTTGGAAATGTACACTTGTCGATGTAACCCATCGTTTCGAGTCTTTTTTTCAAAAATCTTTTCCTTTTTCTCTCACTCTTTTCGACTTGTGCTTATCCCAATAGACACCCGTCTCTGAATACCCACCCACCATTATACATCGTGACACAAAAACAA
>LCZG01000130.1:48439-60587 GCA_001483325.1 Huntiella savannae
ACCCTATCGACGGCAGTTAATACATAGGGTGGTTCACACGTCTCGGGAAGCTGACAATCGAGAGGGTCTGGAGGTCAAAAGAAAGTCAACCGGTAATCGTATCATCCGCGGCCAAAAGACCTCCTCACTGGCCGAAAAATTGGTCGTGGTGGGCGTGACAAAGACATGTCTCTGTCCTTCCATACCGCGACCCATCCTTCATCTCTATACACAGAAAACAAAAAACAAAAAAAAGACAAAAACCCCGCCCGTTCGTTTCGCCCCAAAGTCGCCCAGCTTTGCAAACCTGCGAGTTTCCCCGTGAGCCCCCGAAGGTCCATCATCTTCATGATACATACCTCCCCCCACACACACACAATATACGTAGGTCTCACTTGCTGGTGGGTATAACGCGCCTTATGTCGGGTCCCGTCTGGGGTCATCCGGTCCCTTCACATGCCGCCTCGGCTACCTACATACATACAGACTGCGTAGCCTCGCTAGCCCGCATACCCCGGTCCTTGAGTCCCTTCCATCCCCCTTCTAGAAGCCTGTCAGCTCCGTGGGATTCTCGGAAACCCTGGTAGCCTTGTATGGTGGGCTGGGTTAGGGTTGGTCGGGAGCCGACGGTGTACGGCGGCGGGATTGGAGGGATGACGAGTGGAAAAGTTTCTTTGGTGAGTGGTGAGTTTGGAAGTGAGTGTAAGTTTTGAAATGAGAATTGAAACTATTGCGATTGGTTGGGGGTGTATAAGTGTCTTTGGAATATAAATGTATTTGTTTCAAACAATCAATCGACGCAACGACTAAGTTTGTTCTTACTTTTTATCAAGGTGCCGGATATACCCGGCCGTTAATTATTTCCTACGCTTTGTCCCGACTCCATCTTGTTACCGGTCCCCGGCGGCTCAACAGACTCCTTGGTGGCGTGACTTCTTATACCTGCGGCTCTGCACGGCGTTCCTGTTTCACTTGGCGGAATTGAACGGGGAACTTTCGGAAGTCCGTTTTGCTGAATTGTTGGAGTATCTTGACATTGAAGGGTTACTTAGGGGTGAGAATTGCCGTGATTGTTGACGAGATCAACGAGTTTGATCAGTTGTGAAAAACCAAGAGACGGGAGTGTCTTGGTCTGTGTTGGTGAGGTGGTTTGGGTGGTGAGACAGATTAGGGAGTCGTGGTTGCACGGGATAACCTTGGTTGCTCTGTATACACTTGCAACTTGGATTTTCCTCCAAAGAACCGCTTTTGTAATACCCGATCCATAGCATAATGGAGAACCCGCCCCCATCCGCGGGGAGTATCAGTTCGGCCGCATCGGACACCTTTGCCCCAGATGACCCGACGACACCCACCGAAACACCCTCAAACAGCACCGAAAACCCCTCTACCACCGACCCCCCGGAACCCGGGTCCATCGCCGCACAAGTCTCCGCAGCTACATCCGGGGAAGCCCCCAAGGCACGTCGTCGTCGTCGCATATTCAGCTGTGAATCATGCCAGCGGTTGAAATGCCGGTGCGACTATGACGCTAATCTGCAGACATGTCGGCGTTGCCAACTTTTAAGAATCCGCTGCTCACGACAGGATCAGGATCGGCTTGAGCCGTTACCGAGGCCGCTTGGCGTGGCGGGGGGTGTTGTTATGGGGGCCGAAGAGAGAATTAGGGCGTTGGAGATGGCGTTGGTGGAGATGAAGGCGGCTGTTAAAAGGCTTGAGGAGAGAGGGTCTGCCGGGGGTGAGTTGGTTGAGGAGGAAGAGGAGAGGAGAGGGAAAAGAGAAGGTGGGCCGGAGGGAATCTCGGATCCTGCGGATCATGCGATTAGTTCGGCGCCCGTGGTGGTTATCAGGGAGTTGGGATCTCGTTGGGCCATGGCGAATCGGAAGAGGAAGGAGTATGCCATGTTTGACTTGGTGGGGTCGGGCATGTTGGATGCGAAGATTGCAGAGGAACTTATACAGGTTTTCTTCGAGTATAAAGGGCAGACATACCACTTGGAGATTCCGCACGGCGTCAATAGTGAGAAGATGCGTGCGCAGTCACCATTCTTGCATAGTGTTTGCTGTCTATACGCCATGACGTACGTCCCTGATATCTACGCTACAAGTCTCCATCAACGAGTCTACGAGAAAGTCCGCTTGTCACTAGGCCAGATCCTCCTCACAAGTCCCCTCCACCTCGAAGAAATCCAAGGCATCTTCCTCATGAGTAACAATGCCACCGCGCCCTCTGAGAACGGCCCGGAATATATCGACAGCTGGATGCTCACCGGGTATTGTGCTGAGCAGGCCATGCTATGTATAAGTTTCTCTTCTATCGTGGCGAATATCAAGGCGGGACAAACCACCCCTGAGGACCGCGCGGCTATTAGGCTTTGGGCTACTATCTGCGTGCATCATTTACGATGGGCTGCTACCACGGGGAGACCGTCGGTTATCCCGGAGAGATACATTGAACAATGCAATACGCTTTTGAGTTTCTATGAGGCCACGATGCAGGATGGCATGTTGCTGGCGGAGATTATGTTGTATGCTTTGTTATTTCAGAAATTGGGACATAGGCCGCATGTAGATTCGGTAGGCGAGTGTCTTTCATTTGACGGGTGGAAGCGGAAGTGGGCTCATTTATTGTGTAAGTTCCTTGGTTCTTCCAATGTTCCATGCTAACCATATCTAGCTTTACCGACGTCACCGATGCTTCAGATTGCGTATAACATTGCCTGTTTGACGCTATGTGTTCGTTCCCTGGAAGACTTCGGCGAGCGTATCTCCTCCACCACCATCCTATCAACCGCTCCATCGGCCCCCGTGCAAACACCCACCAGCAGCACCGGCCCCACAGACTCCCAAAGTGACCCTTCCGAAATCCGCGCACGCCTCCGTCTTTCCGTTTCTCGCTCCGTGGTAGGCGTCCTCGAAGCCTTCCTCTCCATGCCGCACGCCCAAATGGTCTCTTCTACAACCAACACACTCCTAGCCGTAGGCTACTGTGCCCTCATCCTCGCACACTACGATACCTCGCAAAGCCAAATCCCAGACCACAAAGCACAATCTCTCATCCACAAATACGAACAATGGTGCACCGCCACCCGCGGCAAAGAATGGGCCCTCTCCATCGCCCGACTCGCCCGCGAACTTCTCACCGCACGTATAAACCCGCCCCGCCCATCAACAGCATCCACCCACACCGATCTCGGCGACCAGGGCCCGCCGAAAGCACACTTCCGAGGCGCATATTATAGCAGGGCACAGCCGAGACAGGGCCTGCATCCGGCTATGGGGCCCGCGGAGGCTATGGCGGTGGATGAGGCGGGCGTTGTTAATGCCGTTTCGTGGGAGGGCGCGGCGTTGGGGATGCCGGGGATGCAGGCGGGGGTGCCGGGGACGGCGGAGTTTCCTAATTTTGAGGACTTCTTTAGTGGGGGGTTTTTGGATTTTCCGGCGGGTGGGAGGTGAGGGGTTTGGGATTTGAGCTTTGGGCGGTTTTGGTTTAGGTATTGTGAATTTTTGTTTTGTTTTGTTTTGGGTTGGCTTGGTTTTGGACTTTGTAGTATTGCTTGTATACATACGCATGTACGTATTTTTTGGTGCACTCAAATGTCTTGTGATATATGTGTATGTACAGTAGTGCGCCAGAAACTGGTCTCAATCATAAGTACCAAATCTTTTGGCGTATCCTAGAGTTTCCAGTTGTCCAGTTGTAGTAATGGATTCGAATACGGTCGGGTTTGTATCTATATGCATACGTATGTAGGTATAAGTGTAAGTATAAGTAGTATTAAGCTCTAAAATAACTAAAAGGCCCGCTCCCAAAATAAAACAACAAACTCCGTGCAGAAAACCTCAACACACATAAACAACACCCTGATCCAGTACAACACGCGGATACCACTAAAAGACTGTGGCTGCGTACAAACTGAAACTAAGCAAGTTGCGGACAGCGATAGCGCTTGTCTGAATGGATGGAGGAGCATACGTATGTACATACACTGTTCTATAAAACCGACTACATCTCTACGTCACAGCATTATAATGTTTAAAGCCAGAATTCTTACTACGCGAGCGGATTATGTGCGAACCCGATGGGCTTACACGAGAACCATAGTGCCAACACATGATCAGTCTCATTAAATACAGCTTCTCCCCTCCAACAGTCTTTTTTTGTTTAGTCATTACTCTCATGCAGGCTTGACCTATGGAGTGACTTTCTGTATTGCAGGACATCTACGTTCAACCTATGCTAGTCACTAATCTAATCTGCAGACACCTCATATCCTCCAACCCAGTATATGGAAAACACGAATCATAGCACCCCGACCCGACCCCAAGGTAGAAGAACCTCCACAGACCGGACAGTTAGTTGCAGCCCACGTTAAGTTACAAAGCTGCAGTCCCCAGTTGTAGCCTTGAACTTAGTGTTCACTGGCTTGACCCGAGCAGGAATCGAACCTGCTACTTCTTCCACACAGAAGAAGTACACCCAGCGCTTAACCACTGTGCCGTCGGGGCCTCCACCAGTCTTGAAGTCGACACAGAATTCAACGTCACACGAAACGTCAGCTCGATTAGGGTTATAAGCCCTATTTAACAATTACTAACCAGAAACACGTCTTGCGCGTCATCATTGGGTTGGCTATTTGATATCAGTCCTCAGTCTGACGGATAGTGTTGGTAATCTTGCTATCGTCACTGTTCTATAGTATCATTCACTGCCTGTTGACGACATGTCTTTGCCTGGCTGAATATCCCTATAAACAAAAAACAGAGCCACCCTTAGATTTTAGTCTGGAGTCTGGTCTTCTCATCCCCAAAATCTCCGGAACCCGTCAAATACGTACACATATCACGCACTATCAAACTTATTGGTTTACGACAGTGACGTTTCCTTTTTAAGAGAACTATCATCCTTTATTTTTGTACCCGTTTTCTGACGTCCTCAATACGTGACCACCTATTGTTGCAACCAAAATCTCAGCTAAATTCACCCATGCCAAGATTGAGCTATTGAGCTATTTATAATCAATCGCACCTCTCCCGGCACACCGGACCAATTCCACCTTGTATACCATACCCCGCCATTAATCGTCCCGACCGGCCGGTTGTCGTCGTCTACCTGCTGCCTCAGCTCCTCGAATACTCCCTTCCCACGGCCCCGGTCCCAATTAGGTTAAAGCATCGGCCAGCTAGTCCCAGGCAGGCTTCCTCTTGACGTGTTTCCACTCGTGCTCAGTGGGTTGTCTGCAGCGCCCTTGGCTCGATACGCACGTGTTACCCGATTGTCACAAAAACACACAGAATAAACGGCTTCTGGTGAAGCTACACACGTTACCAACCACAAATCGCAAAATCCGGATCTGTCCTACGTCACAGACTGGCTTGTCCAATCACACAAATTCTCGCTTGTTTACCACACAGGCGGCCACAAAATCGCCCCTTGCCACCAACACCATACTGCCATATCCGACGCCACGAGAACCGCCGATCGCATAGAAAGAAAGCCGGTGCAAAAACGAGGATCCCCGCCGTGCCTAACAGGCCACTACATCATACCAAATTGCTCGATTGACCATGGATGACCAGTCCGACGTCGAGGAGAGCCCCCGGGCTGATACCTCCGTCCACCCCCACCTGGTCCTGCTCAAACACACACACGACGCCGCGACCACCGCCACGACCACACCCTCGCAGACATCGCCTACCTCAGCCATCGGAACTCTTGATGGCTCTGATGGCGCCCGGCGCCATCGGCCCCGGACCTTCCCATATGACAAGTTGATGCCGTATCCAGTGGAGACGGAGAAGCAGAGAGATGACGCTCTCTCATTGATTTGTGATAATCTATGGATGGCTGTTAAGGCTAATGATGTTTCCCCGGGTGTTCTTCGCTGGACACGGGAACTCTCGGCCTGGACCAACTTGAAGTTTGAGATGCCGCGTGAACGGAGAGCGGCTCTCGTAAAGCTTTACTATGAGCTTGCTCTCGCTCCTGGTATCGAAAACCAGTTTGCAGATAAGTTCACTCGCCAAGTGATCAGCTTAACTAAGTAAGTTTGTTAGCTTCCTTGAACGCCGCTCAACTACTGACCTTGGATTGTCCTTGTAGACAAATGCATTACCTTAAACCAGTTGAAGACCTCATTTTGCCATGGAGACCGATCTGGCGTGAGATTTTAGCACTTATTTTACCGTCCGAACTCCCACCACACCAGTCCAACCGCCGTCGGTCATCTAAGATTGTATGGCGACTCATTACCGTGGCCCAGCCCTTCTTTGATCCTAAAGAACGCAAAGCTATGTTAGAAGAGATTCTACCATACTTTGCTGCATCAGATATGGCGAATGCCTATACTGCTGCGGGTGCCATAGTCTGCCTTCTACCTACGACATTCCTGGATGAGCCCATTGAGGGGATGGAGCCGGAAGACATCTTCCCTACCTTCTTCCACCTTTGGTCTTTGGTTCCACGATCCAAGTCGTTTGATATCTATTTTACGGATTTGCTTTCTGCATTTGCTAGAAGTTACCTGAAGTGCAACCACGTCCAGTTTGGACCACACGGTATCTTTACCGAGGAACAGTCAAACAATGTGTTTACTGCACTACTACGTTTGCCCGAGATTCCAGTTGGCCAAACTGCCTCGGCGTATTCTAGCATAGACTATCATGCCGGTGTGGGAGCATACATGGAGCGTGACCAGAAGAAATCACCTATTTCCTATCATTCGGCACGCTTCATTGTCAATTCGCTTTCCCCACTGTGTCTTGAAGCTGAAAGCTCGATGATGTCTAATTTAGAGGCTCTTATTCAATCAGTTGACACATTTTTCCATCCCTCGAACTCTGGCGGCTGGTCTAGCTTCCTGGGCCAATTTGTTCACTATCTGGCGGATTTGTTTGTGTCCCGGTACAACCGCGAGCAGTCTGGTGAGCTCCAGGTTCCTGAAGAGCGGAAAATCAACGAGAAACTCAAGGAGAGGTTTGTCCTGAGTCTGAGAGAAGTTGCGTTTATGGGTATTTTCAGCAAGGGATCTAGGCTATCCTCATACTACGTCAGCGCGCTCCAGAATCTGGCTTTCCTGTGTCCCCACTTGATCCTGCCTGGGTCGCTCCAGCGGTTTTACCCCAGTCTTCAGGGTCTCCACGAGGTGCATCGCACCACAGCCAGTTTACAGGGTCTGTTGTCCTTGTCGAACGTCATTGTGGGTACCAAGGGATACAGATGTCACATCACTTCTTTGCTTCATTTGACATTGCCTGGCATTGACCCCAATGATTTACACAAGACTAGCATTGCCTTGGGCTTGATCCATAACATTGGTTACAGCATTCCAATTCAGGCGCTTCCTGGATCAGAGAACACTGGTGACATTGGTATGAACTGGGTCCAAGAGCAAGTTGAAATGATGGGAGCTCAAGGCTCAGAGTGTACATTAGACTATGCCAACATGTCAGACAAGGAGGAAGAAGGAATCCTTATATGTACTACAAGCCTGTTCAGAGACTTTGTTTTGTCTCTAATGGACAAGGTATTTGTCTTGTTGGAGAACCTGCCCGATGGGTCTACAGTACGCAATGGGTCTCCGGAAGAAAGTATTATTAATCTTCTCCCGGCCGCCTTGTGGCCTGTATTCGCGTCCTTGTCCCCAGAGCTTTTCGACCAAGCTTTAGAGAAGATGTTCAACTTTGTGACCAACCAGGTCGTCCACCAGGCGAGAGACTCTGTTGCATGGATCCTTAGTTCGCTGTGCCGTGTCAACGCTGGCAAGGTATTGAAGCTTTTCGTACCTATGCTCATCACCAATATTCGCAATGAGATTGATCACAATAATGCGGCTTCGGCTCGCAACAGTGGATCCGAAATTCTTCCACGTGATCGAGCCCTTGTCTGGTACATTGCCATGCTTGGTCAAGTTTCGGTCTACGTAGGAGATGAATTCCTCAAGCACCACAAGGAGATTATTGAAGTCATCGAATACATGCAGGAGAAGTGCAAAGGTCTGGCTACTCTCCACATCTCAAATCTGCTGCATCACATTCTCTGCAATTTGAGTAATGTGTACCCTACTGAGTTCAATCTCTTTGAACCTGAGGTTGTGAAGCGGGGCATCACAGTTCAAGATTGGGGAACTCGTCCGTCTCCTTCGGAGGTTACTGTGAACTGGCACCAGCCATCTGCTGCAGAGATTGATTTGGCGATTTCCCTTTTCGAAAAACAATCTCAAAATGCCATTAATCGACTTGTGTCCTTGATGAGTGACGACTCGCCAATTCCTCGCACAGGTCACAAGAAGGAATGGTCGGACGAAGTCGACAGGCTTCTCAGTTTGATCAGGATGCTTCTATCTGGAATATCCCCCATGTTTGACCCCCGACGTGCCACGCAGTCAGGTCTTGCTTCCGATGTTATTGCGGACGACGCTATGGATATCAACGAGGATGCAGAGTACAGCGAGGCTAATATCCTTGCTGATATTGAGATTGATGCGGATGAGACTCGTACCAAGTTCAATTACAACTGGGGATACCTTTTGGACCGTGAATCACCCGAATACGCCAAGCTTCACGAGATTCGTGATTCCATTGGGCGGACTCTCTCGACTGTGCATCGCTTTTTGTGTGACAACATGGAGGATGATGTATCTTGCTTCCAGACCCTGTATTTCGCGTATCGTATTTGGATCACGGATGTGGGCATGGAACGCTCGGCTCGTCCGCTTGAGCGTCAGCTGCGTATATACAAGACCGATACTCAGGGATTCCGTGTCTCTGGACTTCGCAAGCATTACCCACGCCCGCTGCTCATCAAGCGTGCTGAAACCTACCGTTTGCACCGTCTGCGTCATGTGACGACTACTCGGCGCATGGGTAAGCTGGATGAGCAGCTGATTCTGGATTTGGCCGAGTCTTGCACTTCAACTTACGCTGATGTCCGGCGTATTGCACAAAATGCCCAAGATGCGGCCCTCAAGTCACTGACCCGTGCGAAGTCGGTTATTATCCCGCATATCGTGGATCAGTGGGCTCTTGGGCTGCAGAAGGATGATCATTCCCGCATCAAGGGAGGAATCTATACTTTGTTCTGCACGTCTCTGGTTAGTTCTATTTTTAAGGACTGGAGATATGTGCCGCGCATTGTGAAGTTGTACATTGACACTGCTTCTATTGACAAGCCGTCCATCCAACTTCTCACAGGTTCTATACTTCAACAGTGTATCGACTTTGGTAAAAAGCTCCGTAGGACCTGCGATCTAAAGGAGGACGTTTTGTTACCTTTGCGGCCTGTAGAGGATAAGAGCGCGGATATTGAAAAGCGTAAGCGGTTTGTGTCTCTCCGGGCCCAGAGGATTGAGGAGCTTAAGGCGGCCCTTGGTCTCGAGATGTGCGAGATGACCAAAGATGCGCATTGGCGCATTGCTACTAGATGCAACCTATTTGCGACAAATTTGTGTATTCGTTTTGACAAGCTTTCTCCCAAGGCGTACCTTGATTTGGCTGTCACTGGCGTGAATGATCCTCACCCGTCGCTCCGTGCCCAGTTTTCTTCAGCATTGGCGGGTCTTTTCCAAATCATTGATATGCGGGCTACCTATAACCACGACTACGACAACCTATTGTATGCCCGGGCATGTGATACTGGCCGTGTAATTAAGCAGGTAGACTCGGAGGATCCAGACTTCACCAAGAAATATCTGCAGGGCTTCAACGATCCGTCAGAGACTACTCGCATCGACTCGGACTTCCCTGGTTGGTTGGTTTGGGGCAAGACATATATTGCCCACAATGCCAACCCCAAGCCTTTCGACAACTATGATGACTTGGAGCGTGACGTCCGCAGTCACATTGGTGCTATGTTGACGAAGGATTGGCTCCGCAAGCTTTTTGGATTCATGAAGCAGGAACCCCGTGACCAGAATGCTGACAGGTTCCGTTTGGGGCACACCTATTTGTTGATGCATGTCTTTGACTTGATGTACTATGGCTGCACTGCGGTAAAGATGGATGACGTCATTGAGTTGACTAAGGAGGTGTACGGGGACGGGAGTGACCGTAACCAGCACCGGGCGACTGCTGAAATTTTGGGTGCGTTACTGAGTGGTTCTACTGATGATCCCAAAGAGTTCCGCGACCCCGTATGGGATTTTGCGTCGCCGATGCTACTCGACATTCTGGAGAATGACCTGACACCAGAGAACCTTTCATACTGGACCAGTTGCGTGCACCTTATTGTCGATGCCAAGGATCCTCGTCGCGCCTTGGAAATTTACACTCGGCTTTCGTCTTTCCGTTTGGACATTACCTCCAACGCTGCATTCAAAGAATCATCAAAGATAAGATTGATTGAGATATTGCTTGCTATCGCTGGTTGGCATTTCCCCAACGCCGCAGCCATTCAGGCTGATTTGCTGAAACACTTGGATCACCCATACAAGACAGTTCGTGAAGCGATTGGTAGAACGCTATCTTGGATTTCTACCCTTTCTTACCACGAATCTTTCAAGAATGTGGACACTCTGCTTAAGGCCAATAAAGAGAGCGGGCCTCTGGGTATCCGTCCTTATGACACTACGGACGAGTTCAAAGACATCATGACTGGAGTTTTCGAGAAACTCGAAAAGTGGCGTCTTGAGCGTCGTCCCGGACAACAGGAACAGTCTTCCTACACATGCGGGTCCAAGACTGTACTGACGTGGGTTGAAGCGACCCTCAACAGTCAAGCTTGCACCATGCTAGTACCGCACTTTGCGACTCATTTCCTGGACCAGTTCCTGTACATGATGGATGTCAAGGAAGACCCTGAGCTCATGAAGGCGTCATACTACGTCTACATGCAGCTTCCGAACATTCCTTTCCGCGATGGACAAGACGTAGCATTTGTGGAAGCTTTGATTCGTATCAGCACCAGTGCAACTATGTGGCACCAGCGCCTCAGAGCTATCCTGAACATGCAAGTGTTCTACTTCCGTCGTCTCTTCCTCATTGACGCTTCTCTCCGCGACAAAATTTTCGATGCGGTCAGCAATATGCTTTTGGATTCTCAGCTCGAGGTCCGTCAAGTTGCTGCTTCGACCCTAGCTGGTATGATTCGCTGTTCTCCTGCTGTTATCCGTAATGCTATTGTGTTACAGTTGGAGCAGAGATTCCGTGCCAACTTGTTGAAATCTCCCATGCCTAAAAAGCGCGGCCGGGCCACTGAGCCTACGGCCGAGATGACTGCGAAGATCAATGCCATGATTGTGAAGAGACACGCGGCGGTGCTTGGTCTTGGTGCTCTTATCGAAGCGTTCCCGTATGTTTCGCCACCGCCTGGCTGGATGCCCAAGACTTTGGCTCTGTTGGCTACCAAGGCGGCTAATGACTCTGGTGTTGTGGGGAAGGCCAGTAAGACTATTTTGTCGGACTTCAAGAAGACTAGACAAGATAGTTGGGCTGTGGATCAGCAGGTGTTTAGTCGGGAGGAGTTGGAGGATCTGGAGGGTGTTTTGTGGAAGTCCTACTTTGCTTGAGTTTGGGTGTCCAGAGAGGATATAGGATTCATAGACGTGAGCGATGAAATTAAGTATTTATAGATTGTTTATACATAGACTAGCTTTTCTTCCTACTTGTCTTGCATGAACTTGGCGGGGTTGCTAGGGATCATCTTGCGAAGAACCTCAATTTGTCGAAGTTGGGCCTTTTTCCGAGCCTCTGTGATGTCTCGGCGATCAGCGCGCATTTGAAGATTCGGTCCATAAACAACGGTGAACGAGGGTATATCCGACCCAGGCGGTATAAAGATGTGCGGCGCAATAGTACAATACTATCAAAGTTAGCATCAACGCCACCAACTCAACCATCAAAACAAACCTTCCCAATCGAACTCCCCGCGCCAACTCGAACCCCCACACCAATCAAACTCCCCTCCCCAATCTGCGTACCACCCCCCTCAACCGTCGCCCCACACTCCACCGTAACGCCATCCCCAACCATCACACTTCCCGCAGGGCCACCCCTCGCACTACCCAGCGTTGCGCGCTCAGCAATGATACAGTGGGCGCCTAGAAAGATGGACCCTGCTGAACTGTCGAGGCGCGACCGTGGGTGGAGAACTGTCGAGGTCATTACGATTATGCTGGAGGTGCCTACTAGGAGGGCGCTTTCGGGGATTATACTGCTCGGGGAGAGTTCGCAG
>LCZG01000131.1:19450-31505 GCA_001483325.1 Huntiella savannae
TCATTTTTGTGGGTATGTCACCTCCTGCTAAGTTTACATAGGAAAGGGCGGGCTAGACTTTTATGACCAGTGGTCCATATTATCGGGAACTTGGTCGTGGGCGACGAGTCTACTTGGAGGCGTAGTGTGCAATTTTGCACCCTTTTACAGCCATGCTTGAGTTAAACCTGATCAAAGGTGCTACCACGCAATGCAAACTAGTCGCCTTAATTGGCACATTCCTCATTGCAAGTGTTCTGCCTTGAATTACGAACCCTTTCGTCTCCGTGTTGTCTAGGGGTTGAACCTGGGTAGTTGCCGTGTGGATCAACAATGTTGCCTATTTGGGAGGTTACTCACCCAACCCTTCATTGTAACACAACGCGGGCCGTGCCCATAACTACCTGTCGAACGGCTAGGTATAGCCGGGTTATAGCAGGGGGGGTTAGGTTGGTTAGGGTTATCAAATGAGGACACATTACATGTGTATGGCCTGAACGCCAGTGGATATATTCTAGTATAGTTGGAATCCCCTCACTGGGTTTTCCTCTCCTTAATCAATCAATCATTTTTTCAGTCATTAACGCATTGCCCACTTCTTGCTCACGTTCCACAGATTATCACCAACCTGAAAAGGGTCCTGAAGACAGGGTACGATCTGACCGTGCCCCGATGCCTCGTGACAGGCGCGTGGGGTACCCCGGTCAGATTCGTGTAATTAACCTATTTGAGACATAGATTGACGACATTCAAACTTCGAACATTGTGTGCAGAGCGAAATGTGATATTTTCATCCCACAAGGCCAATTCCAAATTTATACCATGAGGGTTATTTTGGATAACAACTATCGTCGAGGCACACCACAGTCTTGTTAAGATTCCATGGGCGGCTAAAGCGGGACGGTCGTGGCAAGGGTTAGGGTAGACCGACCATGTGGACCATGTGACGGCCTGGGAGGCATCAGCATACCACAGCGCCAAAAAAAAGTGGAACCTTTGGACTTTGTTACTAGTGCTCTTCTATCATGGCTTATATAGGAGGCAGTTCCTTATACAGCGAGAAGAGGTCACAGTGAGTAGCCATCAGACAGGGCAGAGGCTGACACCATGACGTGAAGTCGAGTGAAATCACCGGCAATCCAGCTGCTACTAGCTACGCCCTGGACGATGGAATTAGAGAAAACGTCTTCATTTGAGCCTTCGATTATTGAGTCTGCGGTTGTCCCCCTCCTATGTGTGCAGGCCAAGGTCTGTTGGAGTGACAATCCGAGCGTACAACGAAGTTCTCTGGTGTATCTTCCTTGGAGCTGCCACGGGCCGGGGGCCCTCGGTGGCGCCGTTTATATTTAGCTGGCCACAGGTGCCCATGAACTACCTTTACAATATCCGCAACCTTGTACACAGATTATGCTCTAGGATTTTTAGAAGTGAGGCCGTTTTCGGCGTCCGCCAGGGACCCATTGGGGCTCATGTCTCTAAGACACGGTCTTATCTACCTATGATGATCATTGATCTATGAACTGCTACTCATGGCGTGTACAAGTCCTCAAAGCTTCCCCCATCTCCTAGGACCCTTGACGGGTTCCTACTAGTCCATTTCTTGACCTTGGCGATGACGCACAAGATATTGAAAGGGCTCCAGTTTCCTGTCTGATCCGGTTTCAATCTTGGTCCTCTTTCGTTCTAATGCCAAATTCACATCTCTTCGGTATCCAGCTGTCCCAACAAGCTATCGATGAGACTATATTACCACATCCATTGATTTTTTGTTTTGCTCTGCGTTGTTGTACACAGCACAATCCTCCCTTTCTTTCCTGGTTTAGAACACTTACTCGCTAAAGAGACTTTGAACAAGAAAGACTCGGTTAAGTCCGAGTATCGGAGTGTCACGATGATACGGTGCCTTCGCTAGAGCCGGTGTCCCCTGAGAACACTAGTCCACAGGAATCGATCTGTGAGAACGCGGATTGACTTGGTGCCGGCAAAGATCCGATTTCATCCCAGAAAATGGATATGGTCAACGACGTAAGCCTTCTCGAATTCCTTTTGTCCTCACCTCACATTCTTTCGAATTGAATTACTACGGACGCCCTTCTTTTCCCAATTCATAACACCCGGTCTTGTCGCGAAATGATGTCATATCCTATCGGAATGTCTTAGATACCTCCTTCACAACGGAGTTATGTACTACGCTGTGCTGTTTGCTTACACGCCCGAGTCTATTCTATGGGCCCATCGCACCGCCAGGAACGGTATGGTGGTTGGTTGGAACCAGATCATGGGCTTTGGGTCCAGCCTAATGACTGCTGCTGGGGTCGGTAGTCTCGATGCATCTTTATATGTCTGTGCTAGTATATTTGTTGGATTAGTTGTTTTGAGTTGCCTGTTGCCATTTCAGCCTTGTGGCCTTCCTAGCTGGTAAAAGATTGGTAGCGATGGTGTGATGGGCTTGACTTGCCAAACCGGTGGGCTTTGGGTGTTGTTGCAGCGATCCGGAATTGTGTATAGAGTGTGAATGATTGTATTTTCGCTTATCTTGTGCGTATTGAAATATCCTTTTGTTTCCAATTTCTCTGTATACTTCTTACGAATTCAAAAACTTCCAATGCAACATCTCCATTCTTTCTGCTCTGAGTGACTTTCTCTTCAATCTTCCCGGTAGCAATCCTTGACTATCTTCTAGATAGCTCTGGTATATAGACTTTGGCTCAGGCATCTGCTAATCAACAATCGTTACGCTGGTGAAACGTGCATGTCGTAGCTACCAGATTGATTCGATTAAAGACGTGGGGGTTGCAGAACAGTGATCGTGGTTATCCGACGGGGCTTCTGAATGAACGACTTGCCACCATTCTAGAACCTAAAACCAATCACCGGAGCAGACATCAGGTATGTATATGATCGATTCCCAATGACATCTTGAGCCATAGCCAGCTTCTGAGAGATGATGTTGGTATCAACATTGGGGCGCTTGACCTTATGCATCAAAGGCAGAGATGTAAGGACAGGCTGTTGAGCGGCACGAACAGTTGAAGCGATGTTATCAAAGGGATCAACCGAGGCCCCCAAAATTGACATAGAGTCAATAGTCTCTTCTCCCGGAAGCTGCATCTCGAGGTGAAGGTTGCGTAGATGGGGACACGGGTCCTGTCGTTTGGGATCCCTCTCAGCGTAGCTCATGTAATCGACCAAAATCCGAACCTCTTCAAGTGCCGCGTCACGGTCATCGGAATCCTGGAGCGATTCAATAGTGACATACATCCCGTTGATATGTTTATACACCTCACTGCCAATTAGTGTCAGGGCTGCGTCATGGTCGTAGCAGGTGACACTGGTATCCATAGGGTGGTAACGATGCCACACTACGATAGACATTGCTTTACTGATGCTATAAGCCAACTCTTTGTGCGTGGCTTCCTTGTGGCTTGCTGGGAGCATTCTTTCTTTGTGGCTTGCTGGAAGCATGGCGCGGCTCCAAAGCGAAACAATAGATTGGCAAATTGACCAAAGTGCTATGCAGGCTATATAGATCCCAGGAATCAGGGCCTCGGAAATCGTCACCTTGCCAACGGCATTAGAGTTGATGAACATATGGCTGTAGAGAGCAATGAATACTGACTGGGAGACTTGTCAAGGGTTATCCAGTGGTGAGGATACCAGGATCGTTAATCGTTCACAATAAGGCAAATCGGCGAGGCAGTGTTTGTTGTAACCTTGTGAAGAATCAAACAGCAGTAGGAACGAATCTGTGATTGTGGCTTGTTGTCGCTATGTAGTTAGGAGGAAAATCATTGTCGGATTGTTGACATCGATGAAATACCCCCATAACACAGGAAGGCATGCATGGAGGTAACTGCCAGGACAAAACGCCAACAAGGCCGTTGCTTGCGTACGAGGAGCCTGCCGTCAACTATGGGAGCACAGCAAATGTATGGGCATCTGTCCCTAAAAAACAAGTTTTAGTTGATCAAAGTCTTGACCGCTTTTTTAAAGATATTTGGCAACTGTATGATCCATTGCCGTCTGTAACTCGTTGTGGTGTTGTCCGCCAACACGAGATGGCGTGCAAAACAGTATACCCACACTCTGGTTGTTCTAACTCCGTGAAAAAGATTGACTGATACATTTGATGGTTCTTCGCAGTTCCCAATGATTTACTGGTTCAAGCAAACTGGCAAACCAATAACATTTGTGGACAGCGCTCGATCCCAACGGCGGGTGATCGGCCCTTCTTTGCAATTTGAACACTTTGAAAGTCTCGAAAGTAGTGCAGCATGAAAAAGTCTCTATGATTGCCGTATGTGGTCTCTTGTCAGGGACGAAGCCCGCCAGACAGAACCCAAGGAGAGGATCCACTGGTTTCAATGACCGTGTTCTAGTCGCACTTCTTTATCTCCCGAGCCATTCTGGGAACAGGGAACGTGCCCGTGAGCTCCGGCTAACTACGAAGAGGATGAATGTAATTTTCAGTTGTCCGATTAAATCACCATGTGGGGACAGCTAGAGATAACGGCCACTACCGGCGGAGTGCCCGTGGGGGACGTATTGCATATTATTGGCTATTTGTGTGGGGCCACGGGTGTCTTGCGACAAACCGCACTGGCGAGAAGTTCGCTTCGGGTCAGTTCAAGTGGCCAGGCTGGACGCGCAGGTGTAGCTTGAATAGAGATTGGGGCTCCCATTGGTCTGCTCCCCATAATCTTGGCTGTTTTCCGGACCACCGGTGTGCCCAAGATTCATGGATAGCACGGAGGCCACACCAGTCCCATCTGGCAGGCGGACGAATTTGGTGCCCTTCAGTAATGTTAAAGGTCAAAATTAACACTCTGGTGAGTACTGACTATCTACCCCAAACAAGATAAATCAATGCAAGGCTAGGCAGAGTGTCGTTTCCACGTCAGCGCAAGGCTGCCGCCTTTTCCATAACGGTTTCCGTTATAATTCTGAATATGAAAATTGCGTGTGGTTGCCCCATCAGGAAACCTGCAGCCTTGAATTGATTTTTCTGTGACATCTTAGACAAGATTCATAACCTGGATCGCCTAGGGTGTCATCTATTCTATCACAGTGTCCCTTTTCATGACTAACCATTTGACCGCACGACAACGATGGCGCCAGCCTACCACCATTCAATCGGTCCCGTTAGGGATTCTAAGACGAAGTCCAGTCATCGGTCAGCTGGGACGGAAGGAAATTCCCAAAGTGTATCCTATATAGTAGAGATGACCCCGAAAAGGTATGTCGATTCCCGCGGCCTATTGGACACCGAACTAATCGTGCCCGTTAATACCCATTTAGCGCCTACACCAAACAAACAACCTCGATCCCCGAGCGCGCCAGGAGCTCAATTACACCGTTGGCTAGAAATAGCCAGCCCAAAGGCTGCCGCTCGTCTACTCGTCGAACACAATCGGCTCCCTGACTTACTGACAAGCTCAGAGTGCTCGCGCGCAAGTTGACCGCCACCATTCATGAAGCCAGTGGCTCCCCCGAGTCGGCTATGGACATCGAAATGGATGAGTATATTCCGAAACTTGGGTCGGGGAAGCACAGTGGCAGGCTGGCAGGAAGATCAACTGTGGAGCTTTCCACGTTGAGCATGGAGGGCGAAGGGTTCTACGACGAAGTGTTGGGGGAGAAAGATGAAGACTGGGTCATCTGTTAGATGGCCTCCATGATGGTCATTGTATGCGAACTATAGCACGTGTTAAATTGGTCTACAGCACGTGCGATTGAATTGGGGTACTATCCCAACACAACACAATATTAGATCTCATGTTGAGGAAATAAACGTGCTATTTCTCTAACTACTTGACAAAGCAAATGTGAAGAAATGTGGACTTCATCGGCGGGTGTTTGGCGCCCACGATCAAGGTAGCCATCCGCCGAGCAATGCTACGTTCCTTACAGACTTCCATCAGGATCCGCGGCACACGCATGACCGATCCACGGCTGAATAGATCCATTCTTTCTTTTTATTGCACTCTGTGGACACAAAACTCTAAATCCATACTCAAGCTAATCCAGACCTGGAGACACATTTCTATCTATTTCCATCGCCATCTACGCCTGAAGTGCTTTCTCGTCCGGCAACGTGCTTGTTCACTCCAGATGTCGCCACTCTTTGGTCTGCGATTAATAGACATGTAACAACCATCAAACGCATGAAGCAGACCTATGTGATTGGCCTAATTCGATCCGTAGCCAAAGTTGCAAAGCCTAGCATCAATCGTTGGCATTATCACACGTGTTGTCCTACGACTCTGGGTATCAAAGCACGCCAGGGTTGCTTGTACCCGTGGCTATCTCGTCATGGAACGCCTTATACGCAGATCAGAAGCCCCAAGCAACGTTACATACACTACTCGGTCTAGACGTTCTGTGCTGCACATTTCTTATTGTCCGGATAAACTTTTAAGTCCCCATTGTATCAGACCGTCGTATCCAGCGTCGAGGTGTTCTGATTTGTCCAAAGACGGCTCCAATCTAGCCGTTCTGAGTTTGTGGCGTTTACTTAGGATGTATTTGGAGGTGAGCTGCGGACCACCCTTAGAGTGGGGTGGATATGCCGCACCATTCAGTTAACCGACCCGGGCTAAACAACGGTAAATATTGAGTGGTGCGCCGTACAGCCGATGCTTCGCGCTGTATGGTAGCGGATCAAGACGGTAAGACGACACGGAGGCTGAATTAGATGTCAAGGTACACTCTCCCGCGGAGCATGACAATTGGATATTTTGTTAGAGAATTGCGATTGGAGCGGGTTTTGTGCCGTGTGGTTCAATTCTAAATGTCAACATGTTACATTGTATGTGTTGGCCTGTGGGGGGTTTGGATCACCTTCTTATCCTAGAATCGCGCCTGCCGCAGTTCTAACACTTTCCCTTTAGCCTGCTGCACCTTCTTCGTTTGCCTACATGGCGATAGTACCTTCCCTCTGTTGCAACTGCCATACTCTGGAGTCAAACAAGTGGTGCCTCTCCAGAATTTTCAATCTGTTTCGTTCCTGTTTTCTTCCCTTACTTTTTCTCTGCACCTCTCTTGACGATTCCAGCCTACTCATCAAGAAACCAATATGTCTTCATCAAACGGACATAAAAGCCCGCATCGGCATTCGGATGCTTTAGGCAGCCAGTCTCCATCTTCAGTTCCTGAGGCCGCAAACGGCCAAAAGGTTGGCTGTAGCAGAACTCCTGTTTGGCGCAGCCCCGGGGAGCAATTCCTGCCAACGTGAGTTCCCATCCTCAATATTGATCTACGATCAATCATGTACTAATTATTGTATCGCTTCCAGGCCGCACCGGATCCCTCTCATGAAGGCCAGCCAAAGCTTCATGTTTCCGGTCATGGACGGGTCTCCGTCCAAGTCAAACCACCGCCAGCGTGACTGCAGTGCGGATTCTGCCCTCTCCGTTCGATCCAACATTGGATCCACTGCCAACAAACCGAGAGAAGGACGGCACCAGCTTCGGCATCCCTACGAATACCAGGGCGGCGAGGCTAATGCCGAACATAGACGCCAACGCCAGTGTTCCCAGGCTCACAATCAAACAGTGGAGTCTCGGGATTGGAATGCAGAACAAGGGAACCCGGCGGAGAAGGATTGGCGGACGGCTACCAAGGCCGGACCCAAGGTCGAGCAGGCCGGGAGCCGCCAGGGCTCGTCGGGGATGCGACGTGTGGGCAATGAGTGGAGGTTGCCGATCGAAGGGGGAGACGAGTCGGTGCCAGTGACGAACTGGCGGCAGAGGCACCGGGAAGTGAAGGGGAAGGGCAGGGCTCCGGCGGATCGTGGCTAACGAGGGGACCTAATTCGAGGTTGGCCAGGGTCAAAGCCAGCGAGATGGTGTCGCTATAGTACCATCACATTGTAATGATGACAATCCGTGGATCTTTCTAAACAATACCTGAATGATCGTCTGCCAAATCCGATCGAGATATCCGGGTATTAGCCATATGGCTCGGGCTATGTCAATGCCGTCTTCTACGTGTGGTTTATCTTCGTATCTCAGTACCTCACTTCTCCAGATAAATCTCAAATTTTCGTATCGTTTCGATTTCCAGCCTAAATCTTTCCGGCCTGATGTACCCCCGATACATCTGATATCCGCACTCTGCGATCGGGTATTCCTTGTGCCGTTGGAGGCCCAGCTGGAAGGGCCATCGACAAATTTGCGACTACCCGAAACTAGGTCCTGTATGTAGAGGCTTTAGCAATACATAGTATGGGTTGCGAAATTGAACATCTCTCGCCGTGCTCTGGGGGGCACAGAGTTTACTTGTAGAGTTCAATAATCATAGTTTTCCTCCTTTTGCTTCTCGTCCGTTCTAGTGATGTCACATTACTCGTATCAGTGGCCATATATTCATAATAATCTCAGCATAAACACGCTGACCTCCTGGTGTCTATGCTATTTGAAACCAGAATCACTTGCGATATATGCCATGTCTATTTCACGCCTAAGAGATCTTCGTTGTAGCTCAACATGAATGACTCACGTTTCCACCATATGGTCTTCATCTCTATCTTTTGCCAAGTTAACAATGATCAATACGCAACAATAATTGACATAGATGCAACCGGTCTGCAGTCACATGATGGTACATACACTATTGCGCCAATAGAGCTCTTGTTCACTGCGGCTCGAAGTTGCGCCTCAATCATGAAGATATGTGAAAGCCCATTTGTTGTGTCTCTACGGCACTGTTTGAAATGTCAATGGGGAATTGGAACGGTATCGCTGGGTGTAAGATGTAATAGTGTAGTCACGAGTATAAGATAAACTTAAAGAACTTGTTGTATTCAAAACCCTAAACAAACATAAAGACACCGGATTAACCACCCATACCTATACTTAGTTCGGCTGTGGAACTGTATGTAACAGACAACTTGGTTATATTGATGAATCATGGAGGAGGGTATCACGTATCAATCATCTACATAAATATCGCCAACCACTAAGACCCACTTATTGGTTGTCAACCACACACGGTAGTCACCAAAGGCTGACATCGGCTGACACCAACGACAGATACCGTTGTGACGGAAGTTGCTAGAGTCCATAAGGAGGTGGCTGAGTAGAACTTTTGGTGCGACAAGTTTTGTAACAGCAACTTGAACTAGATTTAGAAAAACAGCTGTACGTTTTGAGGAAGTTTGATACCTCAAAACGCGGGTGTCGCGTCACAATGCCATTGTCGTCACATTAGCTAAGGGTTATCGCAGACAGGGTTGTTAAATCCGTCTTGGGCCGCAGGGTTAATATAAGCCTTAACCCTTGCGGTTCAACAACGGTCCGCAAGGTATCACAATGCAGGTTAAGTGAGTAACCTCCCAAATAGGCAACATTGTTGATCCACACGGCAACTACCCAGGTTCAACCCCTAGACAACACGGAGAGGAAAGGGGTTGTAATTCAAGGCAGAACACTTGCAATAAGGAGTGTGCCAATCAAAGCGACTAGTTTGCATTGCGTGGTGGCACCCTTGATCAGGTTTAACTCAAGCATGGCTGTAAAAGGGTGCAAAATTGGACACTACCCCTCCAAGTACACTCGTCGCCCACGACCAAGTCCCCGATAATCTGGGCCACAGGTCATAAAAGTCTAACCCGCCCTTTCCTATGTAAACTTAGAAGGAGGTGACATACCCACAAAAATGATATATCGGAACTGCCCACCCCAAAATGACGGCATGTCGGGCGGCACCGAAAGTGAAGCTGGATGTGCCGAGGTCCGTACGGATACGTAATCGACAGCGGGGGGCTCCGCAAGTATAAGAAGAATCGATTTGTCATCCACAGTGACCTGGAGTCTGCGCGCCTTCCCCCACAACGGTAGAAGTCTATAGAACGGGCCATAATGAGCATATTTAGAGTTCCAAGGCCCACATTTCCCGGTTTAATGGCCGTGGGGCCCACAAATTACGACTGCCAATTGTAGAACGAAATCATTTCTGCCTAGACTCTCTAATCAGTAAGCCCAATTCTGTGTCTATAAATTGGGGCCAATTCCCCCCAAATCTTTCCAAACTTTCTCTCTCTTCTTCTCTGCATCTCAGAATGCCAAAACTGCCAACGCCAAACATCACTTTACAGTAAGTCATCAAAACAAATATCCAGTTCAACTACAAGAATCCAATTGACCTTTGTGATAATATCTTCCTATTGGAAGTTCTCGGCTGACTCAGATTTACCTTAGACATTCCCGACCATCGACATTTAAACACGCTCTCGACAACCCTCGACGTCTCTTCGATTGCTGACTGCTTCCGATGATCATACCATGCGCTGCCTGTTGTTCCCGTTGTCTTGGCCAACGCTGGTACAGCTTTGCTCAGGATAACGTAAGACTTCGCGTGGCGAATAGATATGTAGGAACGAATGGCCACTGGCCTCGGCAATCGACTACAGCCCCCTCGACACCCGATAACCTTTGTATCTGCGTGACTCGGCACGACTTCTAGCCGGAACACTTGGCAGCTTGGCTGTGAGGGACGGACTGGTTGGTTCCGTGTCGTGTGGTCGGGTTATCGCCAAGACCACCGGAGGGTCTTGTATAAATGCTCGGGTATTGAGGACAAGGCTGTAGTGTGAGGCTGACCATCATCCCCACCGACTACCTGTACTGGACTCTTCGTAGGTTGTCCATTCCAATACTGTCTTCTTGTATCTAACACCATTGCCACGGTAGCTCCCTCAAGTTACCTCGCTATTGGTATCCGACCTCACTGTACTAACTCGGCAGGGACCCATACCAACGCCAACCAACGACGACGATGACCCGCGACGACGATGACCACCGACGACGATGACCACCGATGACGATGACCACCGGTGACGATGACCACCGGTGACGATGACCACCGATGACGATGACCAGCAACGACGATGACCACCGATGACGATGACCAACGATGACGATGACCAACGATGACGATGACCACCGATGACGATGACCAACGATGACGATGACCAGCAACGACGATGACCAGCAACGACGATGACCACCGATGACGATGACCAACGATGACGATGACCACCGATGACGACGACCAACGACGACGATGACCAGCAACGACGGACAATACCGAAGTATTCGGGGAGGTAGCTCCGGGCGAGCAAGATGGAGAACGGAGGGGGGGGGGAGAGAAGGGTCGTGAGATTGGGGAAGGGTACCCAGGAGGCATTGCCCAGCGGAGGATTTTAGAAGCGGGATCAACGAGGAACATCGACAGTGAGCACGGACGACACCCACTACCAACGATCGAAACCAACGCCGACTAGCTACGACAACCATCGACATTAAAATCCGACGACAATTGAAATTCACGACGACGAATAACGACGACGACAACAATCGACACAACACGACACCGGGAGCCAACAGTTGGAGCCTTTGGGCTGTTAGTCTACGGGCTATGGGGTTTGACTAGTGTCTCGACGCGTTCCGGCACTTGGTCGACGGTGGTCCAGCATTGACGCCGGGGGGTGTTCCCGCACCTCGCCGGCCGTTCGTGTGGGGGACTGATGGCTTTACGGGGGTTCGACTTCTTACTTCTTTGTTTCTTTTGTGTTGGCCGGTTGTGGGGGTCTTAGACCGCTGGGGTTCGACGCCGTCTTAGATGGCCTCGAGTGGGTTTCCAGGTGGAGTCGGTGGTGATGCCGACTCTACGGGGCAAGCACCGGCCAACTTCTTTTTGTTTCTTCTCTTTTGTTTCTTCTTTGTAGTTGGCCGGTTGTGGGGGTCTTAGACCGCTGGGGTTCGACGCCGTCTTAGATGGCCTCGAGTGGGTTTCCAGGTGGAGTCGGTGGTGATGCCGACTCTACGGGGCAAGCACCGGCCAACTTCTTTTTGTTTCTTCTCTTTTGTTTCTTCTTTGTAGTTGGCCGGTTGTGGGGGTCTTAGACCGCTGGGGTTCGACGCCGTCTTAGATGGCCTCGAGTGGGTTTCCAGGTAGAGTCGGTGGTGATGCCGACTCTACGGGGCACGCACCGGCCAACCTCTTTTTCTTTTTTCTCTTTTGTTTCTTTTCTTTTGGCCGGTTGTGGGGGTCTTAGACCGCTGGGGTTCGACGC
>LCZG01000131.1:31585-45169 GCA_001483325.1 Huntiella savannae
TCAATTCACATATATGATCGTACTCGTATACTACCTACGCGAAATCCATTTCCCTTTGATGCAAGTCTATAGCTACTCAATACTATCCTTTACACAACACCTTCTATCACAAACCGCTACCACGCGAACTTGGACATTATCCCATCTTACGTTGCGGGAGGATCCTACTCATGATCACCTTCCAATCCATTTAAGGCCCTCCTTCGACGAATACATTCCAATGCATGTTTCCTTTCCTGTAGTAGACTATAAACTGATGTTCCGCAAGCTATATACCACGTCTCGTGTGAAATTGTCCCACAGGAGACCGAGTCACAGCCACAGCACCGTGTACTCCAACTGTTGCTTGATTCCCTGGCTAACTCGACCTTTCTATCACTCCCATCGAAACGCACCGCCAGTCCAAAGTTCTAACACCACTGTCGAGTCATCCGAAACGTTCTCCCTGTGGCTCAATCATCGCCTCCATCCCATGCTCTGCGATTATCTTGGCAGTCTACCTGTATGAGACTAACTACTGTCAACCTGCTATCTCTCTATGGCACTCACACCATCTATCATGATGATTTACGACGCATGCACAGGGGTGATTTGACATGTACGACTGAAAACTTGACACATGTAGCCCGGGTGTATAACAAGATATACTTAGTATACTGTTCGTCGTAGCCTCCTCAAACGTTTGTGTACTTCATGACGATCTTGACAAACCCACTTGAGTAATCAGTCGTTATCCCTAACAACATGCACATGGACTCCATTGCTTCCACTCAGTAGCACTCTCTACATATGGGGTCAGCCCAGTACCTAGCCAGCCATACTATTACCACTACTTACGCCTCAAACACAGGCATTCCTTCGGTCCTTCACACTACAGACGCAATCCAATCGTTGCCAACTCCAGATGATCATTCCGCGTTCTGTAATCGTCTTAGAACCTCGGTGACGTCTGAGTCCAGTTCCAGTGACGTCATGCGGGCTAATGTTTGGTGGCTGACAGGGGTATAAGTGCTGATAGGGTCTGTGGGGTTAGCACATCTGGATAACCCTAGCATGTGTGTGCCAAACAACTGAATATCTTGATCAGAGGGCATTCAGTATGGAAAAATATAAGGTGATACCCAAAACTCAGGATCCGATCCGTCCACCTTATAATAATAATCATACGTTCTTATTTCTTTCTTACCAACACTTATATTCTTGATCCACAACTGAACTGTTGAACCTACAGTACCACTTATGGCCACATCTATTTTCAACATTTTCCTACATTCCCTTGGCCGACACACTTCAACCAGCATCACCACTCTTCAGTGACGTCATTGGTGTATTGCCGACGTCGACGAACATCACCAGACCGCCTCACGCCATCGAAATTGGTCTACTTTTCAACAAAGTTAGACCCGGCTGATACTGCCAGTCTGCATAATTGCTATCAGACATTCAGTTGGTCACATCCAGTCTCATCTACCTATGATGACCTGTGAGTCCGCCAACCAAGGTAAACATGAACTGTCCGTCCGAACTCCCCCCTCTCGCGGCTCTCCGGAAGCCATCACTAGTAACACTTCACGCCTCAACGCCAAGGGAAAACGCCGGCGACACCCCAAACAGAACCCTTCAAATCTTCCACAGGTTTCGACAAATGCCCGCATTACGAGACAGAGAGCTAAGGCTCCAGGGTCAGTCCAATCTGCTCTTACCGCACATCTCACCAATGAACAAAGGGTCGGGAAGTTTGTTTTCTTCGACAACTTTGGAGCAGTTAGACTTGACAAGAAACTTGGTGCGGGGGCTCAGGGATGCGTGTATCGGGCGACTGCAGTCGATAGTGGGATAATATATGGGGTCAAGGTCATTTCGGAATCATCAAGCAGCAAGGAAAAGACAAAGCGCCAAGAGTCTCACCGTCGGGAACATCAGCTGCATCTTGCCGTCTCTGATCACCCAAATATCGTTTCCATCTATGCTACTGCACAGATGGGAAGCATGTCTGCGCTTCTCATGGAACTCTGCGACGAAGGTGACATGTTCCATTGTATTGTTAAATCATCCCTTTACAAAAACAAGAACGACGATGCCCGTTCGGTTTTCTTGCAGCTCCTTGATGCAGTCGAACATTGTCACAGCAAAGGTGTCTTCCATCGCGATCTCAAGCCCGAGAACGTCTTGGTCGCTAGAAACGGTACTCAAGTCAGGCTCACTGATTTTGGTATTGCTACAATGAACAGGATCAGTTACGACTATGGTTTTGGGTCGATATTTTACATGTCCCCTGAGTGTATTGGCACTGACAAGTCACACATTGGCTATTTATGCGGCCCGTGTGATGTTTGGGCCCTCGGTGTTATTTTGATCAATCTCATGTGCGGTAGAAATCCGTGGAATGCAGCCACTGTGTCCGATCTTCGCTATTGTAATTTTCGCCGAGATCCAAATGCCATTCGTTCCATCCTCCCGGCGACCGAAGCATTCACCAAGATTCTCTCGCGTGTTTTTGAGGAAGACCCGATTAAGCGGATCACCCTGACTGAGCTTCGTTCAGAAGTGGCAAGTTGCAAGTTCTTCACCAAATCGGCTCAAGACGCGGCATTAGTTGCCGACCTACCTGTTACTTGTCCCTCACCTGGTCTATTTTGTAGTTCACCACTATCGGATGCGTCCAGCGACGATACGGACGCATCTTCGGTTGGCGAGATAGATGAAACCATGGATCCGACATATCTGGCCCATCCTGCTGAAGCTCACAAGTTGTCGGTTTTCACTTCCCCCATTACAGGAATGCCAGTACAGCAAATTCTGTACACGATCCCGTGTTAATTCACTCCCCAAACGCACTCGGATTTGTTCATGGGAGGTGATGCGGGGTACTGGCAAGAGAAAATAGCTTACCCCGAGTATCAGGTCGATAAGCCGGGTCCTATGTCCAGTCCTTTTGCTGTGAGCCCCATTGAGGACGTTTCTCCCTCTCATGGACTCTGGTTAACCACTATACCAGTTTGCTCCATTTACTACCCCTTCTACCCCTTCATTCATTTAATCTCCACCACCTTATGATTCGTTTTCTTCTAGCATCCATCTTCAATATCTCCTACACGGAGTCTCGAATCCCAACATCGCCTTTGGGTTTACTCCATGATATACGTTTTACGATTTACGTCTTCGAAATTTGTGGCTCTTCGTTTTGTTCAGCCTTGTTCTCTCAGTTTTGTTTTCTTTAATTTTTATTTTCATTATGCATTAGACGGCGTTTAGAGAAGATTGGCTAGTAAAGATGTTGTCTATCTTCGTCCGTAGTCGGCGATCACAATGTGGCGCTTGTGTTCAGCATTTCTGGGCGGCTTCACTGGTAAAAAGAACGTAGTGTCTAGCTTCGTCGGTGAAGCTCATTGAAGCGCAAAGTTGTTCCTGAAAGCGTGTTATCGTTATTGACTGGTCTGAAGAGTCGTTGAATTACCATCTGATACTCGTTGCATTAGACTCTGAACAAGAGGATAACACTCAAAAGTCCGCATATAAATACAGCAATACATCAATATGTTTTCATAACTTCCATGTCGTCCCGCGTTATATGAAGATACATTCTCGAGGGATATTTGGACTCAGTGGGTCGGCGATCCGTCGATCTTCCTCGCACTTCAGATACACGTGGATGAGCGTGATGATTGCTTCGCGATCGTGATTGAACGGTTTGCTGCTCCAGGAAAGGTCTCTGGTAGCCACGTGATCTACGCTTGGGGCGAGGGAATCTTCATACATCATGAAGACCGACAACCCCATTCGTGCGACCTATCCTGAATCCGACCAATGGCAATCCAAAAAAATGGCGAGACTGAAGAGAATGCGTATTCACAGTGCTGCGAGAAGATGTATGTTTTCTTTCCAATCAGAATCATATTCTAAATCTGGCTCGTAAAAATCAGAAATGTAGTGTACAGCTACCGCATACCGCCCGGGAAACAACCGTGGGCGATCTGGTGCTAGTGTGAGGCTGTCTCATGCCGGACTCGAGACGACCGCTGCGTTTGAGTTAGCTTGACTACAGAACACGAAAGACCTGCATTCCAGGTCTTCTATTTTCCAATAAGAGACTTTTCCCAGGAGAGTCAAACCACCGAAGCCAACCAGTAACGACATCTATACAGACGTCTTCATGTCTACAACAGGAATTCACAGATCCGGCGTCCTTCGATGAGCGTCCGGTCTGATGGCCCATATAGCGACGAAGGATATAATATGGATGTCAATAAAGACCCCGCAGCCCAAGCGCTCGTCAAACGCCTGGTATCTTCTGAGCCGTCTGAAGACAATCATCCCGTCTTTACCCGACCAGCCCGACCGATACTTCAACATTTCAAACAGTATCATCAATAGCGCCAGCGAGAACCCGATAAACGTGATGTTAAGGAATGGCTCCTGTGGTATTTACGGACGTTCTAGTTCTCGATTCAGGCTCTGGTATATCCGGTGACTTATTCCTGATTTCAGTCAACCTATCGTGACGTTGTGTGTTTGTCGTGCAAAGCGATCTATGACTCCGAGGTCGAAAGGAACCTACAAGGGTAGGGTCTAGTTGGTCGAAGGTATTCTGCGATTAGGTGTAGATCAAAGTTTCGGTAGCGGACGGGGCAGTATGGACAGCTACGAAAAGAGATGCGAACGTTAATACAATAAAAATAGACATTTGGATGTGATAGCAGTCACCTTGGGTTGAAATTTCAGAGGATTCCACGGACAACCACCAGGAGGCCAGACATAGCTTGACATAGGTGGCTTCATATTATCTAGATGAATGCCGAAGACTGCGATACTGCGTTGTTCCTATGGGTGTAATGACATGGGCAGTACGTGATTGCGATGTTTCAAGATCATGATAACCCCATAAGTTCTATCATCTTTCAAGTTTTGTTCTGTTAGCGTGTGATTCATGGGCAGTTCATTGAGTGGAGTGAGATGGTACCCTGACATGTACCAGCGAACACAAGATCCCTCGTTGACGTAGTCACTACATGTTCAAAACAACAAAATCAATTTCCTAACCACCATTTCCAACTTCAGCTGCTATCCCAATCTTCCCATCGTAATCATAGCATCCTCTCAGAGTGGTATCCCAATCTCTTCCACGTCCAACATCACAAGATTCCGACGAATCTTTCATCCCTGGTCGGCTTCTGTCACCCCAATGGTGTTTTTGATACCCTTGGGACGTAGGGGACGGCTTGAACTTTTGAGCCATCGCACGCAACGTCCGGGTAAACACGTTGATCCCATCAGAGGGGATCGCGGGGGGCATGGGACTCTTGGGTCTGGCGGGTTTCCAGTTGGAAGAACTGCGGTCCAGGCTTGATTTATCGCTGGACCTCAGAGTTGAGCTTTTTTCGCTGTATCTTTTTTTAGGAATATCGGTTAGCAACATAATCCTATTAAATAAGAGTCGCCTGATCATACTTGGGGTGGACTTGACCATGGTCAAACGTCACACGGGGCGAGTTGTAGCGGCTTGCACTGGTTTGCTTGGCGAGATCAGAGCTGTCCTTGTGGCCGAGAGATACTCTGGCGCCTTCGGGGGATCCCGTGCATTGTTTATCGTGGGCAGACATCGTAAAGAAGAGATGAATTTAATGGCTGACGGTACAATTTGACAGATGTTGGACGACAAAACAAATAGAAGGCAGAAAATCTCAGATGAGGCTACTTTGATAAATTTGCAGCCTGAGTACTGACTTCTGTTTGAGGTATTTGCCGATAGTGCCAACCCTACAGAGGGTATGTACCTCGACTTGCAGCCTCTGTACAAGGTGATTCATAGACGTGATTAAATCGGGATATTACTGCCTTGACATTCTGCATTGTTGTGGTTGTTGCTGCTGTTGTTCAGTATAACAGAAGGGGATTATTTCCGTCCCATATATGGGCTGCCTAACTAAATCCAGGGTTGTAGCCACTCGCAGCTAGATCCACACACCATAGCAATACAAAGAAAACCTCAACTGAGGCATATACATGCGTGATGTGTAGGCTACGCGAACTCTCATCAGTCTAGATTAGGAAGTATTGTAAACAGCAGGTAGCTCAGTTCTCACCCTAACCCTAACGTATACACGACAAAGAAAACCGCTACCATGCTGGAGGGCATGGGAACTCAACCTTACCCTCAATCAAGAGGAATAACGTTGGCGGCCGTTTAAAATGGTAGTGTCATGCTAGCATGGGTACGGCCAGTGTTCCGGGTGTCGCTTGATATTGGCCAAGCCGTCTACCGCTATTAGCCGCCACAATGAACGAGTCGAGGCTGTTGATTGATCTACCATACTTCAACGGATGGGTCATGGCTGACTAAATTGAAACAATCGCATTGTTCTAGGAGAGAACGTTAGAGATAAAGGTATTGGGGGTGTTTTGAGTTGCTGGTGAACTCACCACGCTCAGTGTCATGCTTGCGTGGACTGCGACTGAGTCCCATAGACGAGCGCAAAGTCTTCTCGAATGCATTCGAGCTGCTACGTGAGTTTACCATGCTAAAATGCCAACATTGTATTTGATATGCTAGCTTTGTTATTATCGTGACGATGAAGAAACCGCACCGGGAGAAGTGGGAAGAAAGGTCTTACTGGGGCGGATTTGCGCCTTGTGATACACCAGGATGTTATACAGTAATTGGCAACAGGGCTTCGATGCGTGGTATCATTGAGGTAATAGTAGAAATGGTCAGTTACGCTTATCTGCCTGTGGGCAGTGAGTATCAATATGTGCCAGGTCAAAATGCCCCTAGAAGCTTATTCCCAGTATTGACGAGCCTTAGTCTACCTGCGCAGTGTCCTGAAGAAGTCAATAATCATGGACAGGTGAATGACAGGTCATATGATAGCATGAATGGGCAGTAAATCATCCAGGGGATTCGAAGAAATGTCTTATTATGTCAATAATCTGTTCACGAGGCCCGCAAACTTGGACACACCCTTCAAACTACCCTAAGTCTATCCCCCAATATCTCAATGCTACCTGTATCAGACCCACGGAAGAAGCTCCTCGTTGGTCTACATTCATGACTTTCGCTCTATACCCCTGGCTTCAACATCGTATTCTGGAAGCAACAAGCTGCTGCTGCCTCATAACTAATATTGGCCATTGGGCCGAGATGACACAGGAAACCAAATCATCCTGCTTGTTAGCATTAACAGCTGGCGTCGTGGCTCCTGTGTCGGCTCGGGCGTGGCGGTATCCGGGGCGGTAGATTCCGCCCGAGTCGGCTGCGGTGGGCTGTGTTTATCATGTTAGTAGGCACGCTCTGTAACGTTAAAAGATTAGATGAAGACTTACCGAGTCATGGGGTATGGATCGACCCTTGGAATACGATCAAGAAAATAACGCCTCTTGATCTGCTCGTACTCCAAGGTGATCACCCTGCGCTCCGCGAATGTCATAGCACGGGGAGCTGCGGGAACGGGTGGGATCAGGCCCATCAAAGGGGGACCAGGTGGGCTCTGACCCAGAAAAGGGGAACCGGATGGGTTTAGGTCCATCAAAGGGGGCGGGAAGAACGGCTGAAGAGCCGCAGCAACACGATCCTCAAAATTCGAGGAGGGTTCGTCATCATCCGGAAATTGAGCGGCGGGGACAACCGGAATTTGGGCAAGATGGGGTGCAGCCCAGGGATCCTCTACCTCGACCTCAGCAAGAGGTACACCGACGGGACTGTCGTCCTCGATAGGAACGGCGTCGTTTTCGATCAGAGCAGCTTCATCGGGACCAATCTGGGCTTCTGGGGTAGCAGGCTCATTAGCAGGGCCATATGTAGCGTTGATAATGGGCTGAGCGTTGCCAGCGGAGGGGACATGAGATGGAACGGGGGGAGTCATCTTGAGAAGTTGTTGTTTGTCTGAAATGAGAAGATTGAAAGACAGTTTGAACACGAGAGAAAACAAGGAAGCAAACACAGGACTTAACGAAGGTCTTTATAGCCTGAAAGGCACGCTGTAGCTTCAGGCGGTATGTCTGTCGTGTCAGTGGACTGGAATGGTGTATCAGGTACTTTCAGTGCTATAGATATCATGTAGGCAGGTATGATGCGCCTATAATACGTTGTAGTCAGTGCATTCAGCGGCAGGTTTCGGGGCCTACACTCTTGAGCGGCCAATCAGATTGAATCCTACGCCTATTGGCCTGGCCGAACCACCTGACATCTAGTTTGTTTTGTCCTGTGTCAACTATAAACTTCTTGCAGCATATTCCTTCCCAACTGGATAGCCGTTAACTAACTTGGACGAAGTTGTACGACAAAAGCAATGCAATTGGATACTCCTTCCCAATTCCCTTCAATCTGGAAACCACTCGATGGTCCACTGTAGGGCCACTGGTTATAGCGACTTATGGAACGTCTACGCCCCAAAACACGGTGGGACAAACTGAATAGTTCCAAAAAAGGAAATTACCCCACAGTACCTTGGTAAAAATTCAAGGTAGGAGCATTGTTGCCGATCTTCTGGAAGCGGAAGGGTGTACTGGTACTACAACAGACTGTATCACACTGATGATGGAAGGAGATTCAGAGCTCTCCGGGCCTGAAAGCCGCAGGCCTAATTACCTACAGCATGCGCCGTAATATAACCCATGATCAAGCTCTGCTGGGTATATGGATTGAAGTCTCCGGGATGAAACCACGGCCAATCAGGTTACCTATACAGAGTTCGGCGGTGTTCAACGACATCAACTACTGTTATCCCGCTTTATGGGCCACTGAAATTCTTGATGAAAGCTACATGAACTCCACCGGCACCAAGAGTCCGGACCGGCATGCAGTCAACAACACAGTCCTTTTAACTTACTGGCTTAGTGAAGATGGGTTTCGCGCGAAAGTTCCCATTTGTCCGGAGCCTATCGAGATATCAGGCGCTCTCTGTAGCTTGTGGGGCGATTCACTGTTGTCTTTTTTGCCAGCAACCTGCTGGACGTTTAGTTGTGTACCGTTAACCCTGAGCCTCTAGAAGCAGACTCGAGTCTCACATGTCAGGAGATGCCATTCTGGCGCGCGAAACTGGCATTTTTGTATCTCTTCTTGATACTTATGTTCTTGCCCAATATCATCTCTGCGTGACTTTTTATACCACACTGCCTACGGTACCTAATCGCAATGGCTGATGTTACACAGGGACTCCGCAAGATCAGAAGCACTAGTCCATACAATAGCAACGGCAATATTAACAGATCGCCTTGACAGCAAGAGCATCATCGTGAGGGAGTCCTTCAGCGTCGGGATCGTCGCAGTCTACACTTGGAGACCCGATGGTTCTCTCCTTCCCGTTGCGACATCTGTGCCAGGCTACTTCAGTTTGGTCAAGCGCTCCCGGTGCCTCTCGCCGTGCATAGGTCGGCTTCCCTTGGATATCGTGTTTGTGTGGGACATTTCCCTGGTATAATACATGCGTCTTGCCCAAAAGCCCCTTCCATGATAACCCGAATGACTAGTAGGCCTGTTTTGTGTATACATTTACAGTAACCACTGGATACATGTCCGTACTCTGGAGGGAGAAGGTACTGTTTGTTTCTGCTCACACGGGTACTTCCTTTTTATGGTGGGTTACATACTGCCTAGTCCAGAGTGGGAAGGCACTTCAATGATGTGGTCTTGTTTGCATATTTTGATTGCGATGCAAACGTTCTTCTGCTTTCTTCTTGTTCAATCGTCCATCCAAGTTAAAAATGCCTTCCAAGACCCTTAAGAACACAAGCAAGCGTGACAGCCAGCCCCCCTCCACTCGCGATTGGGAACGGCTCGGTGACCAACGACGCCGTGTCACCAACCCAGACTCCGGGACTGCCGATGCTTCGCAGAGGGACACACATCCCCAACAGTCGAGGTAAACACACCGATTCCACCCGTTCGCCCATACATCACTAACAATTAATCTTACGCAGATCCCGATCTCAGAAGCCCGAGGTTGCTCAATTATCGCAACCTTTGAAAACCCTCGCCTCCGCTCACAACCCATCCAATGGGCATTCGGGTGGTACGCGAGCTCCCAAATCCGAATCAAAGCCAGGAGCCGAAGGGAGGTGGGAATCCCCGCGCGTCAAAAGACTGCGGGATGGAGCTGGTTCTAGCTCCAGTGAAAGCACGCTGGTGCCCCGTGGCAGTGTGCCGGGAACAAAGGGGGAAAAGGAGGGGAATGATGAGAACGACGACGACTTCGAGTGGGTCTCTTCTCTTGAGGCCGAGGGGTCTGAGTACGTCGTGGTGAACAAGAGTGGCCACTAAGTGTCACGGCAATAGTCCGTGATATCATCATTGTTTACTGGAAATCCCAGCGCTGTAAGTCAAGTCTATCCAGTTCGGAAATCACCCATCAAGTAACAGGACATAGCCAAGCTAACATTATCATATTGTTGTTCACCAGGCCGGTTAACACTCCGCTTTGGTCATACTACTCCACCAACTAAGACCAAGTCATTGGAGTCCAGAGGCGTCCACACCCCAGCTAGAGATGGTGGTACTGAGTACAGTCCTCATTCTCCAGACCAGACGTTAGACAGAAAAGGCAATGATCCTATCATGGCGTGCCGTAATTGATCCATGAATTGAGAGCAGCATCTTATTTTATAATCACGATAATGTACGACTGTGTTGTCGCCAGTGATTCTTTCGACGTTATTCAAGTCACATGATGTGGTTATCCGTATGTATCTTCCAGTATAAGATGAAGGCCAGTCTGGCTCAGTGGTGTCGTTCAGTATAGTTTTAGGCAACTCATGTTTTTGCTAAATAGCCACGAGGTTTACAATAGTCTTCCCTCGTTCACTGCCTGATGCCCCAGACAGGCGAGGCGTCGTTGCTTATATAAGCGACACATAGAGACCGGGTTAACTTCGATGGATAACCCTAATAATGACCACTCCTCGGTTTCATCAAAATGGTGTGTATCAAAAAGACGTAACAAGCGAATGAACGCTATCACGACTGTAACGATAGACTACAAAAAAAAAGATTCACATGTTACTGTCTTTGTTGCCCACTGGAAGCTTTTCTGAGGGGAATAAAAGCAGGATGGTGGTGGACATTGTGGACAGAGCGTGTACGGATGGCCCGATTCCCAGTAGTGTAGACTATTGTGACTGTGTGACCAACGAGCATGATTATCTGGCATCTGTCACACTTCGGAAGAAATGGAGACTAGAAATTTCTCAATGTGACATATTCTCTAACTAAACTAGATTTCATCTTACAATGGACAGTGTTTCTTGTGACCTTTTGAGTGGTTGGAGTTACAAAAGAGGTGACAGGTAATGCAGGCGTTGATCAGTGCCAACTGTCAGCCGCTGCTCTGTCTGGTGGCTGCTCACGAAGTGTGATTTTGTCACTGTATTGAAACGCTCGGCCGTACGTCCTATATAGGCCCTGATAGAACATGCTGACGGACTGGGAGGCATCAGCATACCACTCCGTCAAAAAGAAGTGGGCCCTTTGGACTTTGTTAGTAGTGCTCTTCTATCATGGTCCATATAGGAGCCAATTCCTTATACAGTGAGAAGCGATCACTTAGAGAGCAGCCATCAGACATGGCAGAGGCTGACACATGCACTCGTAACAAAGTCAAAAGGTTCCACTTCTTTTTGGCGCAATGGTATGCTGATGCCTCCCAGTCCGTCGACATTGTGTACTACAACAGCGCTCGGCTATTTACATGGGTTGACCTCGTGACAATTGTGTAAGTTACCGCTTTTGGGTATTTTATAACGACGTCTGAATGCATGTAGATATGTATGTATGTACATATATACATGGTTCAATGGAGGGTCTGCGACCGTCAGAAGAACATCAGCCAGGCAGGTTGGTGCAGACGCGATTCAATTGAGGTTCTGGCACCTCAGAGTTACGAAACCCCTTCCCGTAGTTTGACTCAAGACAAGCATTACCACCATGATCATACGCCGGCGTTGGTCAAGTATGTCCGGATGGCAAGTCACGCGTGCCATAAAGCATCTGGTCATGTGAGTTTCTGAGTTGTTCTATAGATCCCATTATTCACATCGCCGTTGCATTTCAGGGCTTGACCAGGTTATCTTTCAGACGGCACATTATGTAATCGGGGGTGCATCGGTAGGGTTAGGCTAACCCTTCACGTCAATGTCACTTTTTTTGTGGAGCCAGTGCTCTGCTTATCTTATCTCAACCAGAGACAGGGGTATATCGCGGAGTCCCGGATGACGCCAAACCACCTATCAGACAACTCAATGTACCAGTTCCCCGTGGCAGCTCGCCTCACGGCCAACTGTGTAGGAAAGCTTGGCTCGAGGCTGGTAGTACGGATATTGAGGATTCCCTTTTGCCCTTCTGAGAAGATAAGCTATGTGTTAGAGCTACCCGTGACGGAGCAGGAGCTGTTCAGCGTTGGAGCGCCGGGTAGAGATGACTTCGGGAAGGCTGAACAAGAGGCGTCCAATTGGGAAGTATACCTTCGGTATCAGGTTTGCTGGTGCTGACCGGACGGGCGACAGCAGATTCGATGTATTACCAGTGTACTTGAATTTGTATTTCCAACGTTCCCTGTCGGTGGATTTCGAAGTGCGGGACTAGACATTGGGAGAAGGGGGTTTGCAACTCTATCTTCTTTGCAGCTGTCGCTTGTACGGAGCCCACACTGACGAAGGCTCTATCTAGCCGTTGAAAGCTGCCCATGAACAACCCTGAAATCAGCTTCTAGTGTATACACACTTTATTCTGTGGGATCACGAGAAGTTCGACCAGTTCAGGCTGGTCCTGTTGCCCCGAGTGCGTAGGTCTCGCCGCTTCGAGACTAGCTGGCGAATATGTACCGCTTTTAGTGTCCGCCGGGGACCAATTGGGGCCAATCTCTACAAGACACGCTTCAATCTACCTGTGATTATCATTGGTCTATGAACTTATACCCCGCACCGCGTACAAGTGCGTACAGCTCCTCCAATATCTAGCAGTCCATTTTCGACCTTTTTTGATGGCGAAAAAGTATTTAAAGGGCCCTAGTTTCCATTATACATTCGTTCTAATCTTGTCCCTCTTTCTCTCCAACGCAAAATCCATTTCCTTTCAGTATCCAATTGTCCCCAAAAGCTATCAATGATATTACACTACAAGATTCCTTGATTTTCCGTTTTGCTCTTCGTTGTTCTATACAACGTATTCTTTTCTTTCGTTTCTTGTTTAGAGAACTCATTCGCTATGGCGACCTTGAACAAGAAAGACTCGGTGGAAGTTCGAGTCTCCGAATGTCGCGACGATGCGACCTCTTCGCTGGAGCCGGTGTCCCCGCAGGATACTGGTGACCAGAAATCGGTCTGTCAGAAGGCGGATCTACTTGGCACCGGGGAAGATCCGGTTTTGGCCAAGAAAATGTCAATGGTTAACGATGTAAGTACTCTCCAATTTCTTGTCCCCCATCTTCAATTGAATATTCACGGGCGCAATATTTTTCGCAATTCGTCGCAATTTATTTTGTCGCGAGATGACGTCATATCTTATCGCAATGTCTTAGATAAATCCTTTGCGACTGATTTTGCTAACTTTTTGTTTTTTCACAGGCCATTGACCAAATCGGGTTCACCCCGCACCAC
>LCZG01000132.1:14653-49979 GCA_001483325.1 Huntiella savannae
TGGCAGAATAGGTCATAATTTAATATTCAAGCGGCAGTTTCAGGTAGTTTGGATGAATTTGGTACTTACCACGGGTCAGATCAGATTCAGTAGACACCAGGTTTGCCAAGGGTTAGATATGTAGGCCGTGGAGAGTTCCTAATGCTCCAGGGCATCTGGGGCGCGCAACCGTGGTCAATCTACGTCACCCGGGGTTTGGTAATTTATCATCCGGCCTATATACACATAGTCTATCTGCCATTTAAGTCTTGTTCTAACAGGAAATATATATCCTGGAGACAACTTACCAACGCTTCAATCCTTGTTCACACACCTGCCGGACCAAGACAACGACTCCGCGTGTATATCTCCAGTTCGATGGAATCCAAAACATTTTCTTGGGGCGATTACAACTAAACCAGGTCATGACACATTTTCGATGTAATCTGCCATGTCGTCAAGTGTGGGGCATAACTAATGATCCTTCCGCCTGTCAAAAGCTTAATAGCCTAGCGTGTTTGTCTGTTACCGATCCCTATTCGGCGGGGGACTACGATGATACATGAGCCCATATCTACTTCTGCCGTGGGTTGCCCACGTCAGTTGACACAGCTGAAGGTATATCTATATGAACTTCTAGCTAAACCCCAACGTCCAAGTGAGATTAACCTCCGAAATCTTCGGGGAACCGGATGTTCCAGTGTCTTGCACAAAGATCTTTCCACACGGCCAAGTGAGCGTCATGGCTCCACAACTACACTACTACCGAATGCACAAGGATGTTGTTTTATTGCCGCGCTGAATCGTTCCATAAACGAACGGGACCCCTCGATACAATCTGCCGTTCAATACGCCATCTAACACCCCATATGCCCGGCGCAGTGCGGTGGTAGCGTGTGCACGTTGTCTTTATACTGTGTCTTTACGGTACCAACCCTAACGTAACATGACCCTATGTTTGACCAGTCGGACTTGGCGACCAAGACGCAGAACAACTTTCGAGACTCTAAGTGAGGTTTTATGCGAACACGTGTGTATATGACGTAGGTCCGATACTAGAATGGTCACTAACGTCAAGCAATCGATCATTAAACGAGAATCACCTTGTCTACAACGCCCCCTATAAGATGATGCCCCCATAAACCGCCGCCTAGGGCCATTTCCAATGATGTATTAAGCCAAATAGGAGGCTGTGAACAGCACGTATTGAGGTCTACTAAATCCTGCACTGACGTCACGAAAGGCTGACAGCCTCGCCCACCGTTCAACCCACCCTGTCGTATCGCGTGGGTTGCTCGGGTTAGGACTACATAGATGATAGTATCATGTGTGACCTACGTCATAGGCTTCAAGTAACCCAGATCATGAGATGGAGACACGACATGAATTTGGTTGGATCATTTAGGCGGATATTTACCATAAATGAAAGTGAAGAGCCAGAAGCGACAAATAAGTCCAGCCCATGTACTATGTTTAATTCAGAACGGTCACATCTGCATGTGGGCGGCATGACGACTTGTTTCTTGTGCAAGGCCCAATGTGGCAAGCGTTTAACCTGCATGCTGCCAAGAAGGTCCCTGCTTTCTGTGTGATTCCCAATGAGGTAACTGTATCTACACATGAGTAACTACCCTGATAATTGTTGAAGAGAATTTGCATTCTGGAAGGTGTAACCACTTCCTGTGTCAAAATGTTAGGAATCGACTGTGAACAAGCAAAGTTGCTACGCCACATCACTGAATGTTCAGCGAGGATGGCACGTGATCTATAAACAAGCTTTGCCCTAAGAATTATGGGGTTGTAGAGTATGGAAACATCTTGAGTCATATTGAAACAATTCCCAAGTTAGCAAGCACTTGCGTGTACACTTTGGGGTATTTAAGTCAGTGTTTTGCCCCCAACTCAACCGTCAATTCTTTCCATCCTTCAAAACTCTAAATTCATCAACTAGCAATCAGCCTCACCATCGATTGCCCTCTGCCATCCTGTGCTCTTCACCCTGCCCACACTCTTTTTAATATCACCCACCTCTTTTTCGATTGTCGACATGTGCGCCAACCAGAGCACTTTCCACGCCGCTAGTGGCCACTCTTCGGCCCCTATTATCGTGAGTCTTCAAATTGTTGAAGACACATAGCTGCATCCAACACTAACGATTCGCTTCTTCTTCTAGCACGGCACTCTGCCCGGTGCCCTTTGCCCACGCTGCCTCGAGCGTGGAAGAGAGTCCTGGGTTGCCCCCGGGCGTATTTGCGCAAACTGCAAGTATGACAATACGAAGTGAATCTTCGTATTACTGAGCGGCGCGGCCACCCTGTTGATACCTATTATTCTGTATTGTGACTCTATTCGGCACCACATTGCAGTTTAGACAATTTTAAAAAAACCCTGTTCGCCCATAAATATACCTGGAAATGAAGTGAATCATCTATAAAGAATGCTAGAGACGTTCCGATAGTATACAGTAGTTAGCAGATTTTGTTGCTACTGGCCAACTACCGATTTCAGGGTAGGCCACTCGACGACGCTACAAGACTAATATACGTTATGAACGAGATCGCCATACAGTTACCATGTCTGATGACTTTGAATTCAAAAATATCCAGGCTACCGCGTACGTGGATACGTGTGTTGCATCGGCACCTATTGCGCCCCCGACAGTGGAATCCGTGCTTCAATGGCCATTCTCAATTCCTGTGGACTTGTCACCATCAAGGCCATGACGTCTTCTGGTGTGGATCCGGTTGGATTCGAGTCTAGCTTCACTCGGTCCCATAGCGGGGACTAACCGATCCAACTGCACCTTATACGGCTGGGCGATGGACAGTCATTGAAGCCCCACTCTATACTTTCTAGATTCCTCGAAGTCAGTAAGCATTAGACGCATGTGGATGGGCTGTAACATCGCAGTTGAGCCGGCTATACTTCCTAACATTTCCATACTTTATAGACCCGAGTTGCCTTAAATGTATCATTTTCTACATGAGCAGGTGCTCGATGAGATGCGGGAATTCTACTTTCAGGGACATAGTATCGTATTCAAATTGATCTCTATGAGTTATCCACGGTACTATACACCTTCTATAAACAGTTCGTCTGCCCCCCTGATGTGGCTTGAATGGCCGTGTATATGAGACGATTCTTGAAGCTACAACTATGTTATCCGTGCATGTTGTTAGTCGCTGCATATAAGTAGCCTACCTAGAACTAGGGCCCAGCTTTTGATAGCCGCGTGATCGTCCACAGCGGTTTATCTCATAATACATCAACATTCGGAGGTTCTAATACAGGGTATCATCTGTGGCTGTCTCACTACCGAGTATTGACGCCGCGTCTACTAAACAATGGTCATCGTCGTACCTACGCTATAGTCGTAAGGCAATGGACCGAAAATCCAAGAACTACCACCAGTATCAATAGTGTTGTTTCGTTGTTGATCACGCCAGTAGCGCTACACTATGGCGGTGACCACGTACCAAGGGCCGAAAAGACCAGTGGAGCAAAAGATAACAAATAAATACAAGTAATTCAACTGCGGATCCCGCGGTATACACGCGTCACGTCACTGGGGATAAAAATATGGTGGGAATGGACTTTTATTGGGCTCGTCCGACGAAGCACGAAGTATACAGAAAGGACTGTACTGTGGGGACAACCAAGATGGAGACTAGGTTGCCTGATAACACAAATATTTACTTCGTGTTATCATACTTGCAGTTGCTGCAAATACGCCCGGGGGCAACCCAGGACTCGCGGCCGCGCTCCAGGCAGCGGGGGCATAGAGCGCCGGGCAGAGTACCGTGCTGGAATACAATGCTAATGGTTAGCTTTGGGGCTGGTAGTGAAGAATGAGCATAGTGAATACTTACGTTAATGACAGCGGTAGCATTGCTGTCGGCAGCATTGTGTGTCTTCTGATCGAGGCACATTTTGATGATAGAAGAAGAGCAATTATAAGTGGAATGGGAACCGAATTCAAGATGCGATGAACAGATGCAATCAATGGTGCATGTGGTTTTAGTTAGATGATTTTGGAGTTGATAAGGATGCAAGAAAGGAGAGCTACAGCCGGGAGAAATCACAGACTTAAATACCCCAAAATGTCCACGTAAGTGCCTGCCAGTTTGTCGCCAGTTTCCAAATAGTCGAGGTTGTTTCCCCCTGAGGTACAATCTCTTTCTCCTGCCGCTAACATTTCGTACCTGCTTCAAGTGGCGCACTGTTTAAATCTGTGGTGAAGTTGTGGAAATGGGTTTCGCTTTCTGCTAAGGCTTCGACGTTGCCAGAGGTATTTCCGTTTCAGGCACTTTCCGCCCGCCGCATCAATGCCCAGGCAGGGCGTTTTGTTAGCCGCTGCCCTGTCTGATGGCTACGAATTGAGTGTTGGCTTCTCACTGTATAAGGAATTGCTGCCTATACAGACCATGATAGAAGTGCACTAGCAACAAAGATCAAAGATTCCACTGCTTTTGGGTGCATTGGTATGCTGATGCCTCCCAGTGCGTTACCTAGATCCGTAAACAATCAAAAAGCATCAATACCAATTACGACGATCCTTCTTCAGGAACTATCAAACATACGTTAGGTCCTAAACAGGTTGACCATGAGGAATCAGGAAATAGCTTGAATGACTGGTAAAAAGCAAAAGAAATGGAAGGTGCTTACGCAGAGATGATGGGGTATTTAGCTGAGTGTTTTCCCCCAGTCCTTGTTTTGATCTCTTTTCATCCTTTTCATCTACACAACAACTTTCAAATCCATCGTTTGCAAGTACAGGTGACAATGCCTAGCAGCCTGAATGTGTTACTAACTGTTAGTATTTAAACTTTAGTCTTTCAACGCTTTCAATATGTCCCGTCCTCAAACCTCAACCAACACCTCCACCGGCAACACCGGCAGCAGCGGCAGCACCGAGCGGCCCCGGGTAAGTCTTGCAATTGTCTATCATACATCGACAAACAACATTACTGACTCCCTTTGTCTCACTCTAGGGCGGAACCCTCCCGGGCAAGCTGTGCCCACGTTGCCTATCGCGCAACCGGGAGTCCTGGGTTGCGCCGGGACGCATCTGTTCGAATTGTAAATACGATAATACGAGGTGAACCTTCATTTTCGCCCGCTCGCCATAGCCCGTTCGGATTTCGCTTCAGGTAGTCTGTAATAGCTTGATTCCTCACTTCATGGTTTTATAACATCTCAACAAAAGAGTTCTTCATTGTCCACATTTTGAAATGCACAGCACAACGTAAAGCCTGATATGGATGACCATCCAATCCTATGTGCTTATCAAATCCCGTTATGTAATTTATTTTTATCTGCACGGTCAGCCGCATAATTGTGCCCGCGATGGACCCAACACGGGACTAATAATGCTTTCAACGCGCGTTTACGAATCTTTGTTTTGATTGTACACGACGGAGCCGTTTATCATCATTCGTTTGACGCCAGACACTCTACGACCATGCCGATCACAGCCTCCAAGATTTGTAACATCGTTGGGGCTTCTTACGGCTGCAATGTAGACCGGAGGTTGTGATGATTGGTTGACGTCTTTCACATCATGCACCCTCCGCGAGAGCCAATAACTACCGACCGGTTCATAGGTGTATTGATTCATGTATGGGTAGAGGGAGCTCTATACATAGCGGTCATGCAGAATATTGGGAACAGTGCCTTGTAACATGTCAACAGGTGACATCGAAATCACCCCGCCCAACGCCAATACCGTGGTCCTGTGACACATCATGAAATATTCACAGTATTAGCAACCCTAAGCGACCCTAGTATGTGAGCCAGAATTATGGAACTAGACGACACATTTTGAGTATTGCTACCCCACATACCATACTGAGGATATCGCGCCAATAAGGAATCTCCATTTGAAGGACTCAGGCTACCCGAGGAATCCATACTACAAACGGTATCGTCTTAACCACCCCCCTCACAATCTGAGGTCCGACACACAGACGAAGGACTGTTGATTGCCCCAACAAGGACCCCAATGGGCGTACACATACTCTCTCGCCGGTTTGTGGACCGTTATCGTCGTATACGCTCTGCAACCAACTTTATTTTCATATCAGGGTAAAGGTACTGTGCGGTCTACAGAGTTTACACGCCTTAATACCCACAAGCTTTAGACTATGGCGATGATATACTTTGTAATGGCGGAACACAAAGAAAAAGAGCCCACATTGGGACTTCAGAGTAGTAGGTATACGGTCTCTAGGTCTCTTACTAATAGAGTAGCCATCAGCATAATGTATACCTCACTCGCTAATATGAAACGCAGCCCGGACAACGCAATCGTCAACCGTACGGATACATAGAATGCGACGTTCAAGATCCATATGTACATTTCTGTTCATTAGGCATTACCACACCAGTAAATTTCGAGAATATACACAACAAAGCTCGCCAGAGTTTCACCGGATAGACCATCGGCCGAATAGCTTCTCCAACACACTCGAATACTGGCCAGCAACCATGCAGCTCGCCATATGTTTGATGTCACACGTAGTTACGTCAAGGGCCTCTGATGACATTGGAACAAGCTCATACATCATTCACGGCATTTGATAATAGTTCTTTTAGAGGGAACACTCTTTATGCATGACTAGGCTATCTCAAAAGGGTGACACCAGCCATAAGAACCAATTGTATGCAATCTACACTACACACAGACGGCCAACAACAACAAAGATTATTCACCTTGTGTTGTCATATTTACAATTCGAGCAAATTCTGCCTGGCGCAACCCAGGACTCACGGTTACGTGATAGGCAGCGCGGGCAGAGCTTGCCCGGGAGAGTTCCGCCCTAGAATCAGACAAAGGGAGTCAGTAATGTTGTTTGTCGATGTGGAATCCACAATTGCAAGACTCACCCGGGCCGCTCGGTGTTTCCAGCGTTGCCGCTGTTGCCGCTGGAAGTGTTCGTAGAGGTTTGGGGACGGGACATATTGAGAGCTTTTGTATCCTGGTGAATAAATATTAACAGTTAGTAACACATTCAGGCTGCTAGACATTGTCGTTTTTACTTGCAAACGATGGATTTCTGGTTGTTGTGTAGATGGAAAGGATGAAAAGATTTCAAACAAGGACTGGAGGAAAACAATCAACTAAATACCCCAATGTCTCTACGTAAGCACCTGCCATTTATGCTGGTGTTTACAAATAGTTCAAGCTATTTCCCAATTCTAGACCCTCAGCCTCCTCGGGACTTGACGCATATTTAATAGCACTTGAAAAGGATAATTTGTAACTGGTAGGGACGTTGTTTGCCTGTTCAGGACTGGCAAGCGGTGGAAATTGCCGACTACATCGGGTACCATTTTGGGTACGGCTATACACATCCCAAAGGGCAGTTTGCCAAGAGGTTTGTTATGTCGGCTGTGGAGCGTTCCGAGTGCTCCGGAGCATCTAGGGCGCCCAAGTCACATCATTCTACATAAACAGGTGTTCCGAATTTCACAGTGTACCCGGTATACACATAGTCTATCTCCCGGTTAAGTCTTGTTTTAGAAGGAAATATATATCCCGGAGAAAACCTCCCATCAGGTTAATCCTTGTTCACACACCTGCCGCGAGTAAACAACGATTCTATATGTATATCTCTGGTTCGATGGAATGCACGGCATTTTCTTGGAAGACTACCAGTAAACATCTTTGATCTAATCTGCTATGTTGCCGAGTGTGGAGCATAATGAATTATCCTTCCACCTGCTAAAAACCTAGTAGGCTAGCGTGTTTGTCGTTTGCCGATCTGTATTGGGGACGGACTGCGATGATACATGCACCTATAAGCATTTCCTCCCAATGTTGATTGCTCGTACCACCTGGCAGGACTTGAACTTGATTCGGATGAAATCTTGGCCAGACGCGAACGTCCAAGGAAGATTCACCCCCGAAATGTTCAGGGAGCCGGATGATCGAGCATCTCGCACAAAGATCGTTCTACACGACCAAGTGAGGGTCATGGCCCCATGATTACACTGCTACTGAATACATCATTGTCTCGTCTTCGTTGTCTCGCGAGGTCGTATTTTCCCCAAACTATACTCCTTGATTCGATATGCGGTTCAATGCACAATCTGACACCCCATATACTCGGGACAGTGTTAAATCGTCATATGCACGTTACTATAGCACTGTGAGTTTTTGATCCGAACCCTAACACAACATAGACCCTACAGATGACCGGCTAGACCTGACAACAGCCGCGTTTAACAACTCCGTGATCCAGGAGAATAGCGTACGACTCCCCACATACGACAGGCATAGGTATGATTGGACATTAAGGAGAAATTTGACGCAGGTAAAGATCAAGCCAAAATTGCCTATTCAACATGTCCCAAAAAACGTGCCACCACCATGAACCGCCATCTAGGGCCTTTTTCAACGATGTATTGAGCCAAACAGGACGCGGTAAGCGCCACATGTTGAGGCCCGCTAAAAGGCACCGGAAGATTGTGTAAATAGAGAGGAGAACTTTATAGTTGCGTCCCGTCGATGTTAATTGGTTGTCTCGTTGTAGGATGCTCAACAACGGAGGTGGATGTCGACTATAACAGGTATCATTGCTTCAAAGTATAGTTATCAGGGCAGATTTCAGAGTATGTGAAAGATGTCCATATATGGACTACCATTGACGCAATCTAACAAAGGGGTGTTTGATTTCCTGTCGAGAAACGGGATATGTAGATACCAAGCATATAGATTGCAACGATTGGCTGGAAGAGTTGAAGACGAAGTAGTAAATTACGGTTTCTCAATGTATGTAGAATACTGTAAGTAGCACAGTACTTCAGCAACAGGGCAAACGTGCATACAAGTCTTTGGTATCATATTTAGTCGTAGTCTAATCGTTTAGACTTGATAGATGTAGACTACAGGCGACTGGAAAAGCATACTGGCAATATATCTGACAACTCAATTGATGAGACCGCCACTATGTGATGGACTCAAACATAATGGAGTCATCCATACATATGGTAGCCGAGTAAGGCTTCATTATTTTTGATCAAATAATATGTGCCAGGCGCGAGCAGCGATACCACGAGTCAAGTAATGGTAATCGTCATTATAAACAGCCAATTGTAAGGATGGCGAGGTGGGCCAGTCCGCTGTAACCACCGGTAGGTATACCTACCGTTCATTAAAGCCGGTAAATGTGTCGTTCACATGAATTCATAACCCACATTTCTGTCGTACCCTAGTCACCCCGGTGTACATACAGGGAATGGTACCCCCTAGGGCCACTGTAACAAGTTCTACCGGAGACTTCTCATGCCAAATACGGTAATAACCCTCCATTTAATCGTACATCAAGTCACTAGATAACGGGCGAGGGAAGGTACATACGCATGATTATTCCAACTGAGTCAATAAAAGAGTTGTGGCCCCACATTTGAATCTTCAAATCAGTTGTCCTCCGCCGTGGTTCCTAATCTTTTTCTCTTTCTAACGCAAAGTTTGTCTCCCTCTTCTTCTTTTTTTCGTCCATCGAATCTGACAACGTAGTTTACGTCTTGGTAAGTTGGCACTTCCTATCCATCTGTATCTGACTTGAGGATAACAATTTGTGGACTAACGAGTTCTGATGGATGAATTGACAGTGCCTGACTTTCCAACGTGACAGCCAACACCCATATTTCTCGACCACGCCCGACTTCTTTTTTGTGCTTTCAATTCAATCGCTTTATATTCCGGCTTAAGATCTTCGATCACTTCGTCCGGATTCATCGCAACAATCGTCTCACGATTGTTCATCTTGCTGTGCAGTTTGAATTCATCTCTTCATACCCGACCATCTGTTGTTCGACTCTTTTTTCCACAATGACTGAGTAAGTGATTGAACGATGCCATGCTGTTCACTCTCACTAATCTGACCCCAGTTCTTCCCCCCGGACTCCTCGTGCCACCGGCGCTTCTGAGTCATCCAAGTCTGCTCCCACCGATGGACGCGCCGCAAGCCGTGCGGCCACCACCTCTACATCCGACCCTAGTGGTCTCCGTACACCAGCTGCCGGAACGTCTCGCTCTAGCACCGGTCCTACTGCAATGTCATCTCCCCTGTTCCCCGAGGTCGAGGCACAGATGACATTGGAGTTCGCCGTCCTGATTCCGCTTCCGGCATCGCTGCCCCCATCTTCCGCGCTAGGCACTCCTGTGACCCAAACGCCTGCGTCCCAAAATCTGGCTGTCACATGCCAGGCCCTAACCGGGGCCGCCAAATCGACCACCTCTGGCCCCGAGACCATCCCGCCAACCACCACAAAAAAGAGGTCATTGCCTGAGAATGATGAAACCTCGGAGGATAACCAGCGGGCGGTGAAGAAAGCTCGCACTGGCGAGTACCTTCCGTTGAGCGAAATCCGTAGACGCTCAACACTGAAGCGTGCTCGCAGCGCGGAGCCCCCTACCCAGGAGAGGATGTTCAAGCGCCGTTGTCTTACTCCTCCCGGCATCTCAATGGAGTCTGCTTCAGTCGCTGTGACCCCAATGTCTCGGCTGGACCAGACTGAGCCAGCAACATTGCCGTCGGCCGCGTCCATTGTGGCCAAGCCGCCAGCCCCTACTCTCAGCCGTAGAAGCTCAATGAGCCTTAGCCCCCCGTCAAATGCCTCCCAACGCCACACGACATCGGTGCTTGCGACTTCCTCTCCCCAATGTTTGAATGGGGAAACGTCTGATGCTGTTCCTTGTCACCCAGCGCCAACCATTGCCACTACCTTGCCGGTGTTCGCACAACCTGTTTGTCTCGAGACCTCCACACGTCTCAAACTGAGCCGCGAGGCCAAGCCACGGGCTTCCCCATCTAGAGGCCTGGCCTGCGTCCAAGATACCCCGACGCCGGCGCTTAAACGGAAGCGTAGAATACCACTCCCCGACGCCGCACCCAAGAAGACATTGCCTGCCGACTCCAGCAAGGGCGATCAACGCTGGATTCGTGGCCGCTCCCTTCGTCAAAGAGTGCGCATCAACTACACTATGTAATTGATGCGTACTTCCTATGGTTCTTATATGGCGGCACAAAGATCAGGAGGATCCACAGTTGCTGGATCCAGCGTTGCTTCGTCCCGACCAACCTCGTTATGATACTTGCTCTACGCTAGCACCAATGACCGAAATGACACGTTTATTCTGTTGAATACTTTGTGGTTATTGTGGCTACTATCTTCTGTTGAAGATTATAGCCCGTCAGTTTTCGTCTATTCTGTGCAATACCTCGACAAACTGCTGTTAAAATGAGTTTATCCTTTCGGATATATAACTTCTTCTTCCTGTACATCCCTTGGCGCGGGCGAGTATCACAACTGGGGGAGCCACGAACGGGTGGTGTCATTTGGTTTCTGTTGTATTTCATTGAGTCTTAAATGGTTTTTTTCTTGCTTGTCTTTGCAGAGTTCATCTTCTCTTTATCTTGTCAGATACTTGAGAGATCCTTTGCATCCCGGGACAATCTTCCCGAGTAGAAGATTTGTTGGTGGTGGTGTTGTTCTTTTTTGCTCTTCTTTTTTGTTTTCCCTTGTTCACATTGTTCAATAGCCTGCATAGTCCTGTTAATATTTACACTGTTCAACTTCCACCATGTATCTCCCCAACACATTGACAAGCCAGATTGAACATATGAATCTATCAAGCTCTGCGACTCATGTGAGGAACTCTGACGATATCGTGATATTCAACAACGTTACCTTTAAGTTGAAAGAAACGGTGATACCCATGGTAGAATCATGATCACGCCTATGTGATCAGGTTCATGCGATGCAACAAATCTGCCTTCATCCAGGAACAAGGAGGAACGGAAAGGCGCGGATTTACTAGCCACGAATCTAGCAAGAAAGCTCCATAGAGTCATCACAGTGTCAGCCTCTGCCCTGTCTGATGGCTGCTCACAGTGACATCTTCTCTCTGTATACGGACCTGCTTCCTATATAGTCCATGATAGAACAGTACTAGTAACAAAGTCCAAAGGTTCCGCTTCTTTTTGGCGCAGTGGTATGCTGATGCCTCCCAATCCGCCACACAGTTCCAGCACAAACAAGGTCGCATTTGGGTTTAACAGTGAACAATGTTTCCGTTCGTTTTAACTGGAATATGATGTTTGTATTCCTCTTCTTCGAACGGTTGAGTTCATAAATCCTGCAATACCTGAAGAAGGCATAAAGCAATACACGGGGGACAGACACTAGTTCATCAGAAGAAACTATGCAAACTCGCGGTCGACTCTACCTATACTGTACTTGAGATGTGAGCCATCCACTATATTAATGTGAGTTGGTCTATTCTATATGCTACTGAATTATGCCGTCGTAGTAGATTTGACATTCAAGTAAACTACAGATGGTATCTAGTTATTATGTTGCCACGAAAAGCTCTATTGAAAGAGTCACACTCAATAGAGGCTATACTTGATCATGCCAGAAAATCTGTGCATAGGGCGTTGCACAACAAACATGGGTATTTCTTCCCGAACTTGACAACATATCTACCAACTCAACTAATAAAAAAAAAGAACGCTGTATTCAACACTTTCTAGACGGAACACGTACCGAGCTCCTCGGTGGGCCTATCGGTGCCCTGCCCCCGATTTCGGATGCCCCTAGACCTGTTGTGGGAGCAGTTCCTGCGGCGATGTCAGGACATGCAGACTTCAAGGCATAACACCAACGATTCAAACACCCAGATGCGGAGACAATGTACCGCAGATGCGGAGAATCGGAGGACAGAGTACATGTGTGGACATGCAAGAGCAGGCCATACGCTTGGTCCAGAAGACTTACGTTGAAATTTGTGGCAACAGTAAAAGGAAGAGTCACGCTCGCAAAGGAGTTCATGAGAAAGCGGGACATGGACAAGAACACATGAGGTGTCTTCTACCATCTCCCCTTTTGTACCAAGGTCGTGTGGTGTCGTCGCGGTTTGGGGAGGGGATGGTTAATGCGACAGGGTTGGTCCTAAGGAGCCTGTGGAGGAATATCCGGCCGGTGTGTTGTTGAGAATGTGTTTTGTTTTATCTCGTTTTTTTGTTTGTAAAAGGATCGGTTAGGGTTGCGATGAAATCGCTGTTAGATTACTAAGTTTATATGGCGGGCTTTGGCCGTCTGCCAGCCTAGAAACATGGGCTTTGGCCTGCTAATCAGGTTTGAACAGAATAAATCAACATCAAAGTCAAAATCACAATCATGGATTGTCAGCACGCGGGAATGGATGAAAAGACAACGCCAAATTGGCAGTTATGAACCTTGATGGCAGGTACCTAATGGGCAGATTCCCAAACGATGACATAGGCTATAAAACGAGACGACTTAATAAACAATAACACGTCCCGGAAACAGATGAGTTCAAACTTCTTGTCTTTATACACATCCATAACCAGATTACATGCCGAACGAAGGCTTCAATCTCGTAAGCATATTTATATGAATCAATTGACCTGATGCCTGCTAACACTCTACCCTTCTTGCTTTTAGAAATATGTCTACCTCAACCTCTCCGTGCTTTGTATACTTAACGTACAAGTGCTCTAATGCCAAGGTCATGAAAATGTCCAGTTTCATGACCCATCTTCGGCGTATTCAGTCCTTGTGGAGGCCCGCTGGCCTCACCAATATTCGATATTGCGTACACACTCCCAAGAAAAGCAACGGGTGCGTGCACCGCTCGGTGTAGCATGCGATTGTTGTCTTGGAGTGGCCCACTCTGCAGGAGTTTTATGCCGCTGCCCAGGCCGGAGCCTGCGACACCATAAAGTCCGATTCATTCTACGTTTGCAAAGCGGGGGTGGATTGGACACTAAACGGGTCCCCGCTCAGGCTGCCGGAACGCGTTTTCACAGAGTTCCGAGAGTAGCGGCCAGATCGGCTTTCACGGTGCATATCTGTAAGTTAATGCTCCCTTGAAGTTGTTAATCTATACAGGTGCTAACACTCCACTGTTGTAGGGCATATGCGTGCATTCTTTCCTTTTTATAGTTACAATCATCAATATACGTTGTATCACTAGAGTAATTCCATTTCTAAAATATTGTAAAAGGATCTATGCGACGAGATGCTACAGGTATTAAATCAAAATCCGGACTATTTGTGGGCGTGACTGGGAAGAGTCTGCTACATCGGGTCAATGAGTCTGACACTGATTGTCGCAGTTTAGAGTGAAGACGTCCCGCTAGCCGGTGTTAATAGAACATTGTGCAGGCAGTGTGCCACTGAGTACTGTTTTATCCCTTGGGGTGAACAAAGACCATTGAACAGAATTCTAGTCTGAACAACAAAAGTCTCATGACACATGATTTTCCCCTTATTCCCCGTACCAGGGACTTGTCCTTCGCCTTCTACTATCTACTCCAGACCACAGGTTTTAGACCCGCTAGGAACTCGGCCACTATCGAGGAAGCCCAAGTTCATAGAGCAGAGCGACTTGATCAGTTTGCCACAACCCCCGATACCAGATACACCGATCACGGTCAATACTCCGGTATGTAGTCCAATGTTTGGTCAACTGGGGTCTTGTTTCGGCATTCCAAGTCTGACCAATGTTCATTTGATGTAGCAACATGGCGTCAAACCTCCTTTGGTGGCGTCATTGGGAATGAATTGGATAGTCCTCACTATGATCCGCTTCTCTTCAACGACTCTTAAAACGTCGCTTCGGGGACTGTCAAAGCCTGTTTGCAGGCGACGCCGCACAGATACAACCAACCAGCACCACGTTTGGTGGCATTGGTCATCTTACGGATGCGACGGGGTTCGAACTATATCCTGGCGTTTAACAGAGCTGAGGATAACAAAGGGGTGGTTTCGGTTGGTTCTTGGTTAACTCGGATCGTCAAGTCTTGCGATTTCCGATGTACCGAGCTCGACCGGATCTCAGCGGCAATATCGCCGCCTCATTCAAGAATGAACATCCCCGCGTCGTACGGCGCAATCATCATTTCCCGGAACAACACCTGCAATGTAACCCTCAATAACTGATGCCGTCCATCTTACGTCTTCCGTATCCCTTGCTATCTGATCATCAATCTCGCCACCAAACTGAGTTTACCTCCGCTCATTACCGCGATATATTCTGCTAAATAGTATAGCCACACTAGCTCCCCCGCCTTTCTTCACCGCTATTCGTAGGCGCTGTTTCCGGCCGGAATTCACGGAAAACACCCCATTGAGTGCTAAGTGAAAACACATCTCTTATCCTGCGAAATGAAATTGCTAAAAATACACCATGTATTTTGAACGCATTGTCCATCGCCCACTATAGCTTCTGATAGTCCTCCAAAAAGCTTCTCAGAGGCCGCTGGCATCTAAAAACGGGCGCCGTAGCAAGCCCACTCTTCCACTCCGTGACATCCGTAATATACTGACTTGTCTCACCATAAGTCTCATCCGGCATGTCAAACGCCATCTTCCTGTCTTCTTTCTCAAAGACCCTCTCACAACCAACTTCAATCACATCAACGGCAATATCCGCGATAATCGAACTTGAGACCTCCTTTGAAAGTCCCAATTTCTCCGCCATGTCAACTTGCAAGGGAACTAAAGAGGCCCGGACGACAGATTCGACTACTGTCGCACGCACAGCCGCCTGAAGTTCGGGAAGAGAACCTTCAGGAAGGCGCTTCAAGGCCCTCTGAACTAACTTCTCGACTGCAGGTTCACCACGAGCAAACAAATTGACAACAAGTTTCCGGCGTGTTGTGGATCTATCCGAAATGCGTTCATCATAGAACGCCAGCATATCCTCTTTGGTCAACTTCTTGACCACTTCCGCATCCTGTTGCACTACATTTGGAAAGAAAAGAAGTTAGTAATATCCAATGAACAAGACACAATATAACTCACCAGTGTCAAATCGGTACGTGGACTGTTGTAAATGGCTCTTAATCCGAGTTGCCTCGCTACTCAGATTCTCTGCCTTCTTTAACCTCGCGACAATCACACTCCGTTTGTGTGCCTCGAGCTCTGCCTCCGTCAAGCCCTCAATCATCCTGCGTCTCCCCTCCATGAAAGTTTGGATACGCGAGTGAAGATATTGAGGATACCTTTCACTTTGGATTAAAACTCGGAAAAACAACAGATTTCTCCAGATACCGAATCCGGACAATACCACGTATCCGAGTTGCTCCTTGGTGCGAAGTTGATTAAACGTCGGCTCCTTTAGCATCTGCTCAAAAAGAAGACACTTGGCACGCGATGTTATATCAGTGTTCGACCCGCACTCGAACAAGTAGTCAATGCAGTTGTTGATGTTCTCAACATCTTCATGCACTGCATTGTATACCAGGTTACTGCCTGCCGGAAATTGCATGCTACGGAGGGCCGGGAGCTCGGCAATCGGCAAAAGCCCGCACTTTAGTGTGCTCTTGACAAGATCTGTTACCTTGAGGGCTTCAGACTTGTTCATGTTGCCAAGAACCAACACTTCGTACGCGGCCTGTGATAACAACAGTTGGTGGAAAGCCTTGAGGTTTTCCAACTCGGCAGTCTGAAGATACTTCAAGACGGCTGGCACAGGGTACTCAATCTCGGAGTACAAACACTGCATCTTGTGCCCGATCTGCTGGTAGGCAGTTTTTAGCCCCCAATTTCTGAATATACGGGACAGCCGCTCCTTGATAATGTTAAATCTCTGCTCCGAAAATTCGACATGGCGGATCTTCAATAGAACTTGCTCTAGAAGGACCGGCAACTTATCATTGTAGCCACTTAGGTCAATGGTGAAACCCGTGGGCTCTAAACCCACGTGGTACGTCAAACCAGCTACTTTGGCGTCATACGCATGCTCCTCCAGGGCGTCGCTCACCAATTCTATAAAAAGACGTATTTGGGCGGAGTTCTGGCAGGTAGCATTGGCAAAGGGTTGCCGGACATAGATCACCACGGTGGCCTTGGGGACACCAAATGTGTCGTCCTTCTTCCACCAGGTACGCGATTGTTCGTCAAGGCGAACAAGCTTAGGAGCAATGGCCGGAACTGGCGCCTTCACCATGTCCACCGCGAGATTAGTCGGGATGAACTTGTTGGGCTCGGGCAGATGCAGTTCGACTGGGCGTTGGCCCGAACGGCTGTGAATCGTCTGCTCCAACTCCTGGATGAAATCTGCGTCCAGGTCATCGTATCGGTACTCGGTGTCGTACCACTTCTCGCGCGCATTCAAGTTACCCGGGAACTGCTGGTTGACAATCGTTAACCGCATGTTGTCGGGGCGTACAAAGCTGAGGACCTTCTTGATCAACTCAGGCTTCCAGTACACGAGCTCGTAATGACCACTGAGAATCATCTCGGGTGGAAACTTTTGCTGCATGACGGAGCTAGTACGACTGGTAAATCCAGATTCGCTGGCCTTCTGACTGAACTGGAAATTCACCTCGTTGAGAAGCTTCTGCTCGTCGAAGTAAAGCTTCGCCGGCGGGGTTTCGTGCAGCAAGGCCACATACTGAAAGAAGGCGTTTACAACCTCTTTGTAATGTGTTAAACCCTAAACGGTGTTAGCCCTTGTCACAATGTTATATCATCCATAGTACGTACATCAGCTGTCAACCGAATCTCTGCCTTGAATGTTCCTGGGGATCCGGGGCACATGGATTCGTTAGCAGTGCTAAGGGAATCGACCCACCCCTTACCCTTCAGGTAACTCAAGAGACTACCTGGGCCTTCATGCCCAATCAGATAGCTCAAGTAAGACGCCGGCTTACTCTCCCAGAACGGTTCCTCGTCAAATGTGGGGAAGGTTATAGACAATTCCCGCTTGTCATGGACTGGCTTCGCGTATATAACCTTCCCGAGATCCTCTGGTCTGAATGGGGTCTCATCCGGCCAAGTCTGGCGCGGAAGACCCTTATTGGGGACGGCAGAAAAGGACTCTACTACCCACTTTTGGAGCACATCCAGGGGCTCACGACCTAGGACTACCAGCTTCATACGGTTGGCCGAGTAGTGAGTGTTATAGAACTCAATTAACTTGTCCCGAACGTTGATCCCCTGAGCTTCTGGGATCAGCTTCAACACCTCGAAATTTCCTGTACCAAATTTGGAAAATGGGTGTCCCGGGTTGGACAAGCTCTTGTCTAGCTGACACAATCTCCATGTATCATTTTGCAGATTCTTCTTGTTTTCTGAATCGACAGCCTTGAGCTCTCTCTCAAGGGTCTCCTCCAGAAACAGTGGCTTCACGAAGAATTGCGCAAAGATGTCCAAGGCCTGTCGGAACGGTGAGGGGTTCTCATCTGTGGGTTCCGAATCATCGGCAGGCTTGGCAGAGATGTCAAAGTAGTAATTTGTTGAAGTCGCAGCGGTATAAGCATTGAAACTTCCCGAATTAGCACTTAAATACTGGGAGTACATGTTTTCGGTGGGATACTTTTCAGTCCCCATAAACAGCAGCTACATGTTGTTAGTTTATGCCATGGATGGTACAAACATGATAATTGCACACTTACATGTTCGACGGCATGAGCCATACCAGGCATGCTAGAGTCATCGCTAAATGACCCGACGTTCACGTCCAATGCCGCACTGGCCTTTTCGGTAGTGGGGTCATGGGCAATGAGAACGTCAAGCGAGTTGGCAAGACGAATCCAGCGGTATGTTCGGCTGTCGGTGTCTGGCTTCTCAATCTGTTCCGTAACAATGGTGACGCCATCGGTGGCAGCCGTAGCTGGCCGGCGTGGGAGGCTCTGAAGAGTCATTTTCACGTGAGTTGTTGATGGCAACAGAAGCCAAGGACAAAGGGCAAAACAGAAGAAAAAGCAATTGGGATGAACAAGCGAAAACGCTATTCGGATTGATCAATTGATGGATGAAGCAAAAAAACAAAGTGGGCGGGGTTGGGTTTGTCTGATGGCCAAGAGACAAGGTGTGTCAAGGATAATTTTAAGATTGACCTAGCTTTGGTGTGGGGATCGAATGTTTGGCGACTTGGGCTGAAAGGAAGAGGGAAGACTGTCGAATGCTATTGAAAAAGGTAAGACCGACATTCTTCCAGGAAGGCATCAATTTTGCTAGAGTAGGTCCAACATAGCTAGCATGAAGTGGGGGTAATGACAGACAGCCTGTAATTTGTTATGTATGTACTGAGTTGAGAGTGGGGAAGGGAGACTGCGTGGGTTGGGAGACCATACGGGATTGACTGATGGGGTTGAAGCACCCTGCTGGGCAAGCCTCTGGTACTTTCCGTGCGAAAGGAAGAAAGAGGTACCATACGGCCGGCAGGCAGGCCCGTGGACCTTTGGGGGGCCGGGAGAGGGAACACTAGTGGTGTAGGGGAGTATACGGCTACCGAACAGGTATGTAGGAGAAAAGAACTTGCGTACGAGAAGTCCAGTCTTCTGGGCTCTCAACACCGGCCTGACAGATCTAAAGGTCACTCTGAGAAGAAGACATAAATTGAGAATTGGCGTGCGATTGTTCGGAAGAACCACCGTGATCATTTTTAAGACAAGGATTACACCTAGTGTCGTTTCTTTTACTGTATTCATACTGCCCTAGTGGGCATGACTTTGTCTCCTCATTACATAGATTGGACCGCTCTCGATTGATTTGATTTCCGTAGAACATTAATTTATATCACACACTCAATTACCTGTGATTGCGAGACATTCTTCTCGGTCAGGTTTAGGGTTATTCAATATGATGACGTAATGATAGGGTTTGACCTACGTCCGCATGGCAGAATGCGGCTGACGGATTGGGAGGCATCAGCATACCACTGCGCCAAAAAGAAGCGGAACCTTTGGACTTTGTTGCTAGTACTGTTCTATCATGGACTATATAGGAAGCAGGTCCGTATAGTGAGAAGATGTGACAGTGAGCAGCCATCAGACAGGGCAGAGGCTGACACCATCAGACAGGGCAGAGGCTGACAGCACGGGCCAAGTATTACCCAAACGGGGAATAACCTAACGACAGTACAACGCAGTTAGGATTATGTCCTGGAGACGGGTAGGAACTCAGATTGGCGCCAAATCAAATCAGGAAGCCGCATGAGATTGGGTTTTGTCCTTGCTTGAATTGAATAGCGTTAATGCAGAAACATCTTGCAGAACTTTGAATGCAGCTAGGAAATGGCAAGCGCTGACGCGTCGTTTTTGGGGTATTTAAAGGCGTGTTTTCCCCCAGACCTGATTCTATTTTTACTCTCCTTTTCTTACACTCACTCATTCACTCTAAATCTTCCCCGCTTCTTGTCATCAAGCGACAAACAAAAGACCACTTATTTGAACTTTCTCTTTCTCTAATACCACGGCACATCTCAATATGTGCCAACCCAAGAACACCATTTCGACTGTCCCTGTGGCTGGCCAGGCTCCTGGTCCTGTGAACGTATGTATCCATCAAACACCACAGACTGTACAGGAGTGTTTACTGACCAATGCCATCTTGAATATAGCAGGCGAGTCAGCCGCCCAAGCTGTGCCCCATATGCTTGGAGGAAGGCCGCGTATCATGGGTCCCTCGTGGCAAGCTTTGCCCGCATTGTGGCTATGGTAGATGATAGGATTTTCTAGCATTTGTCGATCTATTTCAATTCAATTGTTTTCATTGACCCTCTGTTTCGCAAGAGATAGAAACAATCGCTCAACATTATATCGTTACAGGCCCTAGGGCTGAACCCATTAAATGCACCCTCTGCCTTTGTCACTCAACAAGTCTTTAATAAATAAACATACACAGCCGCTTCGCCGTCGGCTCCTGTTTTCTCCTGTTTGTAGAACATACTATCACAAGCTCATGACGTGAAATCCCCGCGCAGGGCCTTAGGGCAACGGCCGCTTAGTCTTGGGGTCGTTGCAGCTTGAATGTCGTAGATCTGTGTTTGTGGGAGGATATGAACAGATGGCACAAATGGGATGATGATCATGCCCTGAGCCACACTTACTATATGCCTAGAACTGTGAAGCTCGTAGCGCGTCTGCCGAGTCCCGTGAGTGCATATAGCCCAATTTACGACAAACACAAACATCTGAATAATTCGCCACTTTTACCCAATGAGGGAGACTGCTGGGGTAACAATAAGGCGGCGCAGCCGTCGAGATACAAAGCATGGAGAATATCCCGGGCAGAGTCGGGAGACATCTGGATATACACGGATGGATCCAAAATGGAGTCTGGTTGGTCAGCGGCAGGGCGCTATCTTGAGAGAAACGGACAGGTGATCACAATTGGGAGTCACCGCACTGGAAGAGGGGCAAAAGTAGCCCATTCGGAGGTGGTCGCCATTGAAAAAGGTCTGCTGGCCCTTCCCCGAGAGATTGTACTTGGATGCGAGAGAATTTGGGTTGATTCTGATACGGTGACGGCAGTTAGAAGGAAGAACTCAAAGGCAACCAAGACAGACATCTCGTAATGTGAGGTCGACAGTGTCAAGAGAAAAGCCAGACCACTTGGAGAGGACTGCGAAGTGGTGATGCAGTGCATTTGGGTGCCAGGGCATATCGACGTCACAGGCAATGAGAAAGCTGACCAACTTGCAAAGGCAGCGGCGTTGGAGACTGAGCAAGGACTCATGACATTGGCGAGTGCTAGGTGATGGACAAAAGGAGAGGAGCATGCGCAGTTTGAACAATTGTTCAAGACCGACAAGAGGATAGCGCGGATTCCCGAAAGGGCTCTTTTCGTGTTCCCAAAGAGAAACCAGGCCCCGGTCCCGGATGCCCCTAGACCTGTCGTGGGAGCAGTTCTTGCGGCGATGTCAAGACACGGGGACTTTCAGGCATACCACCAACGCTTCAAGCACCCAGAAGCGGTGACGAAGTGCCACAGACGCGGAGAAGTGAAGGACAGGGCGCATGTATGGACATGCAAGAGGAGGCCACGTGCTTGGTCTAGGCGATTCACTCTATCACTTGTGAAAAGTGTAAAAGGAAGAGCGACGCGCGCGAAAGAGCTGATGAGAAAGCCGGACAAGCAGAAGGACACTTGAGGTGTTCTCTACAATTTCTTTTTACAAAGGTCGTGTGGTGTCGTCGTGGTTTGGGGAGGGGATGGTTACTGCGACGGGGTTGGTCCTAGGGAGCCTGTGGGGGGATATCCGGGCGGTGTGTGGTTGAGAAGGTGTTTTGTTTTCTTGCGTTCTTTTGTTTTTACAGTATTTCTTAGGGTTGCGTAGAAATCGTTGTTATATAACGGGGTCTATGTGGCGGTCTTTGGCCGTCTCCCGGCCTCAAAAGCGGGGTTTTGACCAGCTAATCAGGTTTAAACAGAATACACCAAAATCAAAATCATGGATTGTCAGCAAGCTAGAATGGATGGAAAGACAAACCCAAATTGGCAGTCATGAACCTTGATAGCAGTTACCTATCAGGCAGGTTCCCAAAAGATGACGTAGGCTACAATTCGCGACAACTCAACAAACAATAACAACTCCTGAAAACTGACGAGTTCAAACGTCTTGTCTTCATAGACATCCACAGCCAGATTACATGCCGAACGAAGGTTTCAATCTCGTAAGTATATTTGTATGAATGGGTTGACCTGATAGCTGCTAACACTGTACTTTTCTTGCTTTTAGAATTATGTCTACCTCAACCTCTCCGTGCTTAGTATACTTAAAGCACGAGTGCTGCAATGCCGAGGTCATGAAAATCTCCAGTTTCATGACCCATCTTCGGCGTATTCAGTCCTTGTGGAGGCCCGCCGGCCTCACCAATATTCGATATTGGGTACACACTCCCAAGAAACGCGACGGGTGCGTCCACCGCTCGGTGTACCATGCGATTGTTGTCTTGGAGTGGCCCACGATGGAGGAATTTTATGCCGCTACCCAGAACGGAGCCTGGGACACCATAAAGTCCGATTCATTCTACGTTTGCAAAGCGGGGGTGGATTGGACACTAGATGGGTCCCCGCTCAGGCTGGCGGCACGCGTTTTCACGGAGTTCCGAGAGTAGCGGCCAGATCGCCTTTCGCGGTGCATATCTGTAAGTCAATGTGTCATTGAAGTTGATGATCTGTACAGATACTAACACTCCTCTGTTGTAGGGAATATGCCAGCATTTCTTAGATTTTATACATAAAGTCATCAATATATGTTGTATCATTACATCAATTTCATTGTAGACATATTGCAAAAGAATCTACCCATTGAGATGCTACATTAGCTAAACCAAACTCTGAGTTATTCGTGTGCATGACTGGGACGGATCTGCTACATCGGGTCAATGAGTCCGGCACTAAGTTAATGTGATTCAGAGCGGAACTTGACATTGTGGGCAATAGAACATGAGAATATAGAACTCCAGGCGCTAAACATTTGATCTAGGACTACGGGCCACCGAACTCCTTATCAATCCTGTAATTCCGTCATAAATCCACTGCGTGGCCGTCAACCGATTTGTCCACACGGTCAAACGGGGCCTTTCACTAAATCTCGAGAAAAGTAGATATTTAGACCCTAGTCTACCGTTTCCCGTAGAGGCCATGTGTCTTTTCAACTCAAGGGGGCAAATGGGACCCTGTTTTGGCAATGAATGTCTCTACCGGAGCCATCTTAACAACTGGCTCGTCCGATCCAAATACCGCGCATGTATACACCAACGCCGTGGTCCTCCGTGGGATGGATACATTACAGAGCATGCCCTGGGCAGGATCCCCGTCAACGGCGTCAGAAAACATCTTCAGCCTAATCTTTTATGTCGTCAAGTGTGGAGCCCAGTCAATCATCCTTCCGCCTGGCGCGAGCTCATTCTGCTAACGTGCTTGCCGTGAGCCGACCCTTGGTTAGGAAGTAACATGACGCATGCAACCACATCTGGTTCACTCGTGGATGGCTCTCATCACCGGACAGGACTGGAAGTAGATAAAGACAGATTTAGGGCCCGATGCTAACGTACAAGCCAGGTACTGCCCCAAGTCTGTGGGGAACCGGATGTTCAATCATGTGACTCGTAGGTCACGCTACACGACCATTTGATCGTAATCGCTCTATGACTACACTTCCAATGAATACACAACACTAATACCGTCATCGCCTCCCTGAAACGTGTCATTACTAAGCCCCAGTCCTTGTTTCAATATCCCGCTCAACACACAATCTAGGACCCGGTTGATAGTGTTTGGGGAGTATGCCGATACTAGTGCGCCAAAAACCGAGCTCCTGTGGTATTTGATACTGGTTCCATTGATATCACCTTCTAGAAGGTTGCTCGGCTGGCTGCATGATTCAAGAGCGGTTACTGGATGAATAAACATGTGTTGACAACACGATCCTATCTCGTCGAACTGGCGCTGAAGTGTATATAATAACAGCTTCGATACACAACAGCATTCTTAGTGACTGAGGAGATCCGCTAGTCAGCAAAGGCGGATTCCCCAACATCGATGTCACGGAGTGGGTCGAGAATCGTGTAGTCGTCCCCCCGCACTAGTTCTCGAGGCTGCCTCACTTGGTCGCCAGCCCAAGGCCTCCCTTGAAACAAGTACGATTTCATCTGCACGTTCTGGAGCCAACGCTCAACCGAGTCCCTATTAAACATGACGGCGGACAATCTGGATTCCACGTTCACAGGATTGAGAAACAGAGGGGCCGGTGACCTCAACGCAGCTGACTGTTGCTGGCCCTTCAGGCTTGGCAGAATAAAATCATACCAGAAATTCGAATGAATCGAAGACACCGCACAGATGTCTGAGGAGGGATCATCAGGAGCAAGTTCATTCGATTTCTGGGTTTCGGTGGAAGTATGGACCCGTTGGAGACCGTCATTGTTGACCGGGTCGAAGTTGGTTCGTCCTCGTTTGGTCAGGGGCCCGTCAGCTTGGTGTGTGCTATCTCCTTTGCGTTTAGGAGCACGGGTAAGTAGCTCGCCAGCTGGTGTGGACGAGCTTGTGGCCACACCATCAAGGCCAGGAACCTGAGGCTATAGAAAAATTGATTAGGCAAGGTCCTTAGTATTGTCTTTGTTGAGAGGCTTACATTGATCGGGGGGGACTTGGTCACACGAGGCTCCTGCCAAAAACAGGCCGTAGAGCAACCAGCAGTAAAACACTCCTGGCATTTGCCGACTTTGTGAGGGCAGCATGCAATCTTACAGCCCATTCGGATGCAGGTCTCGCATTGAGTGCGGTTGGCTGGCCTGATGTTCTCTAGGCCGCGATTAGCCATGCATGGGGCTGCCTTGAGTTCGATCGTCATGGTGGCCACAAACCACCGTTTAGGTTCGTCGGTAGCAGGCTACAGGCAAAGATGTTAGACATGGAACTTTCTGTTATGTATATTCGGAAACATACCGCAGGTGGGCGAATTGTTTTTGGCCCGCGGCTCATGTTGGGAAAACAGGTGATTGGACAACCTGTTTTAACACATGGCTCGCACTCGCCTCGGGCATTGGGGTAGCAGGTAAGAGTGCACCCATCTTCAGCACAACGAGTACACTGAATATCGGAGGTTGAACCGCTCATTGTTGGAATAAAGAAAGAGAGTGAGTCTTGAAATATGTGTGAATGTCTCGAGTATACGAGGTAAAATACGCAATTAACCTGATGGCGAAAGTCGAAACGGACAGTGTTGACAAGTTTGATGATGAAAAATGGAACAGACGGATGAACACTTGGCTGACGAAAGAACAAGGACCCAGCACAAGATGCAAAACCCTTTACAGTTTTACCGGGAATCATCCAAACGCACAAAATGAACAAATATCCACCTTGCAGGAGATTGGGTAGTTACCCAAATCCGGTAACTTCATTTTAGCTATTGTGTGGCGTTCACGATTATGTAAGAGTGCGGCAACCCTGAAAATCAAGGTCTCCATGAACCCAGCCCTGTGAAAGGCTGAGAGAGAGCAACTTTTCTTTGGTGTAGCCCTAGCGGTTTGGCTTCGAGGTGTCCCCGCAACCGGACTATACATCCATTAATGTGAACTCTTCCATGGCACTGGGGTCTTTCTTTGACAGGAGATGGGGGGCTACGGTGCTTGATCGTCAGACTATATGGCAATTATAGAAGCCATCAGTAACAGTAGTTGGGAGTTATCAGACGTGATGCGGTCTACTTGGTGCTGTTCTAATGCCCCGATATTATATGAAGCATGTAACGTGCAGTGTCCTTTACATCCTCCATAATATCCGTGCCGCATGTTAAACACAACCACCAACTTGGAGAAGCATCTGGAGATACATCTGTCACCTAGCATAATGATCATGTAGGTAGGCAGATATTTGTTTACAACGGGGGCCCTCAACATAAATTCAAACACAACGACTGCCTGTCTCTCATAGACAGGGTGTATATGGCATGCGCACGCTGTATCAGCACTGTCACCTGGTCACGGAACCCTAATGTTATATTAACCCCATACATGACCAATGGACGTGATAACCTTGATGATGCACTCTAAGACAGCGGTTTCGACCCGCTAATCAGGTTTACACCGAAAAACTCGAAATCAGAATCAAATCATGGTGCACTCTCTGTTTGGCGAAGAATGCGAGGAGGTTCTGGTTGCTTGTTATGTGTGAATAAATGATTGTGTTAGTGTCTTTAGTATACGACAAATAAGATATGAACTAGAATTAGTTCACAGAAATTCCCTAGAAAAGGTGCTACCGTGAAAACCGGCATCTCGAGCCTGTTTCTGGGAAATATCAAAGTAAACATAAGACCAAGAACGTCGTGATCTCGGGCATGCTAAAACTCACGAAGGAAAAGCAGAAACGAGTACTGTGTCATTCTGATTGCGGCTGATTGATATGATATAGCCCAACCACTGCGGGATATTGAATAATACAGGTGAGTACCGACAATGGCATACACTATTGCGCTGAAGTACAGTCACTATGGGGAAATTTAAAGTACGTGGAAGTCGTGGACATGTGTATTTCCCTGGACATAAACTAACGAAGTGCTGCTTGACCTGCTATCGCAGAACCGGATAACCATGAACCAAACATATAGATTCCAATGTATGGCCCAAGAGCTCACGGAAAAGCAATACCGAGCCGTATTTCGTTCAATGTACTATTGTACAATCAGCCTATGTTTTTGAAAGCAGATAAATCGTCTGAGCAGAGTCTTGGCATCGGATTTCGCCCGAGCATTATGATTCAGACTTAATAGCAGTATGCTATAGGTGCTTATGAAGACATACTTGCGGGGTCTGTGGAATTCAACCGTTCGGGTCGTGATTAGTGATGGACCCAAGAGATTTTTACCTGTTGGGATACGATTAACCATATGAATGAGGACGAAGTAATATATCATCACTCACTGTGTTGAGGCGCTATTATAGACTGTTTGAACCACTAGCAGCTACACTTGCAGGCGATAAAAGATTGTTGATACGCTGCTCATATAAATCTAGAACACAGATGGTTCCCTCACCTGGGTAAACCCCGGCACATTTCCAAAGTGTCGCAGTCTACAGGGCCCCTGGCGCAAGTTCACTGTGACACAGCCCATGCCAAATACAGTAATAACCCACAGAGGAGGGTACACACAAATAATTTGCATGTGTCGATGGAAGGTACATACGTATGAACTTTCCAACTGAGCAAATTACAAAGGTGCGGCCACACAATTCTATATTAAAATCAATTGGTCCCCGCTCCTAGCAACCAAACCCTTTCCCACTTGTCATGCAAATTTCCGTATTCATTGTCTCTTGTTTTTTTCTTGCACCAGTCTTGACAACGTGTTTTGGTTTTGGTGGGTTGGAATTTATTGTTCATTCACGAGTGGCTTGATTATGCAAAATCAGACTGACAGCATTTAATTAAAGTAGAGATACTCTTTAGCTTCTTCATCCGATAGTCATCACCGATACGTCTCGACAACGTTCAATCTTTGCTCTTTCGTGCTTTCCATTTCATCGATCCGCTTTCGTCTCTGGAACATCGATCCATTCTTCCTGCTTCATCGCAACAAGAGGCTTGCGAGGTTTTATTTTGCTACGCCATTTGGATTCATCTATTTATAACGCACCATCCGTCTTTGGACCTTTTCATTCAAAATGGCTCAGTAAGTAATTGGACATTTCGCTATGCTGTTCTCTGACTAATCTGGTGGCAGTTCGTCGCCTCGTTCTACCTGTGACGCCGGGGCCGCCGGGTCCCCCAACGCCACGCCGATCACTCAAGGTGGCGCTCACCATTCTCACGGCGTGAACACGTCAGCCGCCAGCATAGCTGCCTCTCACACCAGCCCCAACGTCATTTTATCACCACTCTTCCCAGAAGTTGAAGCTCAGATGGCCATGGAGTTTGCCATTTCGATTCCCCTGCCAGACTCACAACCCTCCTCTCCCGCTTTTGCCACCGCTTCCACTGAGACATCTGCGCCACAAAAGATGCATGTCAGGCAACAGGTCGGTAGTGATGCCACTGCTTTTGGCGACGAGGCCGGGAAACCGACTGACACCAACAAGCGGTCATCACCGCTCAATGAAGACAGCTCGGAAAAAACCGAGCAGTGTGCAAAGCAAGCCCGAATGGCCGATTGCATGTCGGGTAGCACAGTCACCAGCCGCCCATCGCTGAAGCGCGCGCGCAGCGAAGAACCCCACAAATACCCGAATACAGTCAAACGTCGTTGTCTCACTCCTCCTAGTCTCCGCGTCGTACCTGGTCAATCCCCCGGGTATGAGAGATTCCGGGCAGAGTTAACCGAGGCCGTTTCTCTTTTGATCTCAGCCCCTGTTGCCAACACGTCCTCAGACCGTGAACCCCACAACAATAGCCGCATACCCCTCGACCCTCAATCGCCTGGTCGTTCCCATCCGACTATTTCGACACCAACTGCTCCCCGCCCAGGGGGTTCTCAAGGAGAGCCCTGCGGCAGTTCTGTATCTTCCCCCGGGAAAAACATCGCTTCAGCCTCTCCAATGTTGGCCAAGGCCGATCCCCATCGGAAGTCTCCACGCGATTTAGCCAGCCAAAAGAACAATTTGGGCTCCCATTGGAGCACAAACCCAAACTCCCTAAAGCCGGAACAGCCCCGAGTACCCCCCAAGAAGCGTAGCACGCCGCTTCCAGATTCCGCACCTGTGGCAGGTCGGCCTACCAAGACGGGCGAGGATGACCATCGGTGGTCTCGTGGGCGCTCGCTTCGTCAAAGAGTACGCGTCAACTACAAGATGTAGTCGACGCCCAATATATTTCGCATTTGTCGATGGAAAATGATTTAGTGGATCCACTATGGTCAGAACCAGCTCAGCATTGTTATCCCTTGTTCAATTGTGATATTCGCTCTTTCCCCACCATGAATGACTCAATGATTCTATTGAATACTTGTGGCTATTCCTCCTGCTTGTTTCAGTCAAAGGTTGTGGCCGAGGCAGCTTTCGTTTATTCTGTGGAATACTTCGATCAACTACTGATCAAGTTTGGTTATCCTGTTGGATAAACAAGCTGACTCCCTACCAATGTCTTGGCGCAGGCAAGTATCATGATTCATGTGGTGAACGGGTTTTCTATATCTTTTAATCTGCATGTATGGGTATCATGTTGGTGTTTTCGTTCTTGGTTTTTTATCTTCTCTTTATCCTGTTGGATACTTGATAGATGCTTTGCAGTCGGGGGTAGTCTTGGGACCAAAATATCTGTTCTGGCTGATTCCGTGTTTTTTCTTGGCTCATATTGTTCCATAAATACCATTTCTGTGTTGACATTCACCCCACCTGACATTGGTCCGATCTCAAGCTACAGCTGTCCGAAAGCCCTTTTGTCGCACGCACTATAGACTAAGACCATCAAATGACAAGTATTGTGAACTCTATTGAAATATACTATGAAATCACAATTGGCCAGAAGCATTCCCATGTTTCAAACAGCCACTCGATATTACCTATCCACCTCCAAAAAGATCCGCTGGTTGTGATGCGGGAGAATCATCAGTTCTTGACGCATCTTAACGCCAGAACAGATGAGCCCAACTGAGCGTCTAGATAGTTCCAATACAAGTCACTTACACCAATTAGACTAAGTCACCATGCAGTTGGCCGAGAGGGCTCGTGTCACACCCTGCAGGTTGTCACAGCGTGGTGCGTGGGTCTCATGGGAAGTGCCGTACTACACCACGATTCAATCAGTCAAAACACAAGTAAGTAGTTGTTGACCGGAAGTACAAGCCTCCCAGAATTGGTGAGAGTCATCAAACGAGCATACATACCAAGAGCCGTTGACAGATTTCGCAACTGTAATGCGGAATATCCATTGGCTGATCATTAAACCGTATTTCCATTTCGACGCAATAGACTCACGTATCACTCATTCTGTTATACGGAGGAGACCATCGAAAATAACTGGCTCATGATGGCGACTTCAGCTAGCCAGCGTCCCCTGGACGTCTTCGAGTTACAGTCCACAACAACATATCCCCTCCGCATCAGGCCTTGCTTGACTGACGTACATGGAGCGTAGTCATGTTTTCTGAAACCTCAATACTGAACGAGTTAAAGCGACGCGATGTTGGGCGTTAGTGTGTGACAATACACAAATGCCATATGTACTTTATCCACGCCCGTGATGACTTTTCTGTCACTACTTTGGCGCAAAGGTCTCCCGGCGATTGGAAAAGAGACTCAACCACGCCACCACAAAAAGCGATGTTAGTTTTTCACACCATGATCTGGGCCGGGAAGAACGAGCCTCTCTATTCTTCGATGAGGTACAATCATCGATTAAGAACTTGCTGTCGTAGAGGAAGAGCCGGTTTGATTCTGTGCCGTCAAATTACCTGTGATGTGTGGGTGATCACGGCCTCCTGGAGCACGGTGCAGCCGCCAACTGTCAACAGACGGCGGGGCGCCAGGTACAGTGGGAATACATGACGTGCACCTCAATATACACTGTTGTTTTCGCGCGCAACCCTAATACACCGGACCCTACTGGTGACCTATTCAGGAAGATCTTGACTTCCTGGTCTGCTGGGCCTCTATTGGCTTACTTTTGTGCTCTGCTGCTCACTGACTCTGCAAACATTGTATGTATGAAACGTGGAACTTATGACCAAGGCAAAAAGAAAAGAAAAAAAATACATACAACACCGGGTATTCGCACGTGGTCACCCACCGTACTACTGAGCCAGCGCTCTGCGGCTTGACTATGGGGGATGTCAAGTGGTGCCTGAAGACAATGATGGTTACCAGAGTGGTCTCGACCAACGATTCTGTTTGAGAGTGGTCTCGACCAACGAGTCTGTTTGATATTGGTCTCTATCAACAATTATGTTTGATTGATCGGATGTGGGCGTTGATGTCCCGAGCTGCCGCCTAACTGTTGTGATAGACAGGTGCCTAACATCTTGGGTATATAGTCTCTCCCGATCTCACGCTTTCTCGTTTCTTCTCTTCTTCTTTTAGATAGATAACTGATATAACAGTGACTGAACCATAACCAATACAACTATCTTAACATCTTTCTCAATACTCTGATATTTACGACGTCACTTACACTTTAGCAGGGGAGCAGACGGGACCCCGTATTTTCCGCAGGCTATGGTCGTATGTGCCAGAAACTGCTGCTAACGGATTCTATATATGGCCCATCTTCCTGAATCTCCGCGGAGCCGTGGTATCGACAGGTCTTGTCACTGAGTGTAGACCCTTGTGCACTTTCCGAGGCAGGAGAGGCAGTATGCGCGTGAGATCGCTCCTCCTGTCGATAAAGCAGATCGGGTAAACTTTACATATAGTTTCTTAGTTGCTGAATCTTGCACGGTGAACTTGCGGGGGCTCCAAGGGGACTCCGTCTGTAGCGAAAAAAGAGACGAGAGGCGCAACTAAAAATTGAGGATTCGGGCGCGGGGTCAATATATGTGATCGAGTGAGAAATATATGGTAAACCCATTGAAAGAATAAACCGTTAGGTACAATTCAGTTGTGGGGTCAGACTAGAGGTTCAGAAAAGGCGTATCATTCGGTCGGTGAGCCACATACGATTCCTAGTTTCCTGTACTCAGGATCTTAAGATCCTTTAAGCGATTCAACCAAGTCTGAACCTTCTTGTAGTTGCATATCCACAAGTCTGTCGGGTTGATTCTCCTGAATTGACGTCTTTTGAACAGAGGACAAGGCTTTGTCCCGTGACAACATAAATGGCCGCTAATGCATGGCCAAAGAATGTTGATAAGGTTATGTTTTGGAAGGTCTAGCGAACAAAGAAGAACAGGCGGCTCGGCACAATGAGTTTGCGCTGGTAAACTCAAAGAAGGGTATTGCAATATATCGCCTTGAGGCTCGTTGTATGATGCGCAAATTGGTGGACAGTACGTCCGATGACGAAATGTCGTGGATGTCTGGTGCTGGTAGTAATCGAGAGCAGAAATGGAAGCATCATGGTTATCAAGTACACAGAGAGAACGGACTGCAATGCTATCTATGGGCTAACCAGAAGGACAGATACGTGGATTGGTTGGTGCCAGTGCCGCTATATGAATGGCATAAGAACATTACTACCTTGTTGATATTATGGTATCCCTCGATAACTGCCCTATTAATGTCAGAGTTTTCACCCTGCTGCCTACCGACACAGGAGTATATAATAGGTCAGATATATTTAGTTCAATACCATGATTCACCTTGGCAAACAGTAGTCAACTTAGCACATTTGGCAGGTACGTTTGACTACATTCTGAGGCCTATGGGATGTGACTCAAATGTACTTAGCTCTATGGAAATCATAGGGAGCGAAGGAAGATATATAAATCATCTGTGAAGAGACTAGACGGTATTGGCACTCGACTTGGGTACGGGTATGTAAAGCATGTTTCCTCAGGATAAGCAACTTGATTCTATGGAAACAAAAGTCATTCTATCGCCACCCTAATATTGTGCAGTACATAGCCAACATGGTTCGGCTATATTTAGAGAACATCCGGGGTTACTTCAGCTAGTGAGATGGTACATCAACTAAAAACTGATTTCATATGGTCAGCCCGGTAGGGTTCTCGTGGGAAGTAATCATCATCTTTAACCAAAATTGCCGACTGGTAAGGTCTGGGTTGATTAGTATTGTCTTCCCATGTTACGTTGACATGCATTCAACCCTGCATGTTCCTAACTTGGAAACAAACTACAACCTCTAGGCAGCCTCCTCACTCACGTTTCCAATTTAGTTTATAGTGTCATCTGTCACTGGTACTGTTCCTACACTCGAGCATTCTGGGCTGGTCTACAGAGAGTGATACCCCTCCCGTGTACAAATTTGCCTTCCGTGGCTTGTTCACAATGGGTTGATTTTCCCACAACACCTTGAAATATTTTTAACTCCCGCCAACTTGGTTTTCCACCTGCTGCCACACAAACGATTTTTCGACTCTTATCATCAGATTCAGCCTCAACACTCGATATCGATCTTGTGTCCTCGCAACAATCAACAGATTATCATTGCATAAACATATTTATCAAGTTACCATCCATTAAAAGTGAGTCCTGCTGTCCCTGATCACCCAGGATCGGCAAATCCGAACCAACACTCAGACTTGCAAAACACCTAGTTAATTCCCGTTGGTCCCTCACAAACTCCATGGTTCAGTAGCAAAGAACACTAACACAGTGAACTGTCTTGCAAAGACCACACCCTCTCAACACGATGCGCGCCTCGAAGGAAAACCGCGCTGTCCACAGGTTTAATCCTCTTTCGCGGGCCCAAAGAGCTGTTCCCAGCACCCAAACAAAGTTGTCCGGTGATCCCACAATCCTCAATACTAGTGAGTTATCTATGACTTCCTGGATGTCAGCTCGCTACCAGTTGCCAGCAATGTCTCAATCATGCATCGCTAATAGTCCTTCGGTAGATTCCATTACCAATGAAGTCCACGACGAAACCCCACCAATTGCCCAGGAACCCCCCGAAGAAGATGGGATCGCACAACAATCTACACATTTTGCCACGCAGGTCGATCTCCCCAGTGAATCAGTTGACGAAAATGTTGTCACCTTTTTGACCAACAACATCTATCCTTTCATTCCTGTTGGAACAAGTGACATTCATGGATAGATTCCATGGATGACCTTACCCAATGTACTTCCGCTTACAAGTCAACCCGGTTAGTTCAACAGTATTCTTGAAAGCACCGAATCGTTATTGACGAACATTACAAGCCCCCAAAGAGACTGTCCAGCCGACAGACATTGAAATTTTAGAGGCGGCCACATCGACGGCTTATGGCTTCCTTCATCCATGTGGTAAGTTGCGTCGCCGAATAAACACAGACTATGGTTTTCTAATGAGACACAATTTACACCATGTAGCGCAATCTATCCTGCCTATCACAAGCCCCGATACTGTGGGTTTGTCACCGACAATACCTATGGGAGTTAACGTCTCTGCGCCGTCCAAACCACTAGTCCTGAACGTCGAGCATGTTAGGACCCCTTCGACGGGTGAGGCACTTGCATTCCAGACCCAAAAGAAGCCTCGCCCTCAACGTGTCCACGCACGCAAGACCTTGGCAAAGTCGGCGCCCCTAACATGCGCTCCCTACGACAAGGAATGGGGCAAGTCGATTGGTTTCAATGAGCGTCCCCGTGCCGGCATTTGGGACAAGGCTGTCAAGGACAACGGCTTGATCGAGGCCGGGAACTGGAAAGAATACGACGGTGGTATGGCTTTTCAGGTTGGTCCACAGTGCCCGGTGGACTTCGAGGCCAAAGGGCTTGAGATGCCACCGGAGGATAGTTACATATCCTTTGAAGTGATGGAACAAGAACCGGTTGACTTCCTGAACTTGGGATTTGCGGTGCCTGAGGAATAACCACTCTATGGTGATCACTGTTCTGGAAAGGAGTTGAAAACGTGGAACAATTGGCTTAGTACTTATAGAACGCGCCACAAAGTTCCAGTCACCTAAAGGTTACATCTTTAGAGATATAGTTGTGTAGTAATATATTGACATCGCCGTAAACTTACTAAAGTGTCCCCAATTTGCGTTTCACGTCGGCTTCTCACCTCTCACAGTAGGAATTAGCGACCAGAGTAATTTGCCATCTGTCGGCGGGGATAGACAAAGACAAGCCGCAAAGGTGCCCCGCTGTTGAGTAACTAAGTGGCCACTTATCCTTCACCTTATTCCTACAGCCAACTGTTCCATCGGGTCTATGCAGTTTCATTACATTGGTAAAGCTGGTTTCCCATTCGCGGCTCGGTACGTTGACAGTCTGTAAATATTACAAGGACACATGTGTCGGACATTATGGCAACCACATTTCACATATCAGCGTTGCATTCTGCGGCGTTCTACATCTCGCACTTGTTTTCTCTCCTCGCCCTCGGTGGCTTGTGCCAGAAATTCACATGTCATGCATCATTTTGATACACCGATCAATTACTTATCCAATTTATTTTCACAAAAAAACTAAAAGGGAAAACCCCCCTTTCGGAGGGAAAACCTGTATTGCTTTTTATTTTTGCACTTCAG